>JAWWES010000011.1:22610757-22627582 GCA_035583135.1 Lophotriccus pileatus | reverse complement strand
CAGTGCCTGATCACTCTCTCTGTAAAGAACTTCTTTCTAATATCCAACCTAAACCTCCCCTGGCAGAGCTTAAGCCCCTGCCCTCTTGTCCTCAGAAATGTGTCATTTCTCAGTTGGCAGTGGTAGACAAAAAGTCACTGCCTTGAAAAGACAAAGAGGAGGTCAAGTTGTGTAGAAGGTTGAAGTTAATTCCGTAAAACATTAGACAAATATCTAAAAACCTGGAATGTGTAACCAAAACAAGGGGCTGACGGTGCTGAGGGAGGCGGCTCCCTGGTCCTGAGGGAAGCCGAGGCCTCAGCCGCCTCACGGCGCTGCCCCTGAGGGAGCAGCTCCCCCTCGGCACGGATCCGGACTGCAAGCAGCCTGGAAGATAAACCACAGCTCTCAAACACTGCCATATAATTTTTCATGAGGTTTCAAAGCATCCCCAAGAGCTCACCATCACCCCGCACGGGCTGTGTCCCCCCCGCAGCGTCGCTGTCCCTCCACAAAATGGCGGCTGCCACAGGAGCCACCGCGCTCCGGAGACCCCAAGGGCTCAGGCCCGGGACGAGGGAGCCTTTCACCAGCTACCAAAAGATGATTTGCACTGGATTTGACTCAAGTTACGCCTCCAAACAGGCCTATTTTATCTTTATAACATACAGCACCACACCCTACTGCTTATTGCAGTGTTCTATTCAGCACTGAAGTTTCCCAATTAATTAGACCCTTGGAAAGCAGACTTCAGTTCTCCAAGATCTTGAAAAACTTGACGCAGGCTCCAAAATCAGTTAAATGTGACTATGCTGAATGCTGCAGTATCTTTAAATATTGATTATACCATTAGCTATGCCAAGCTAAGCTAAGTGCTTAACTGCAATTTAAGGCTAAGCACGCTCTCTTATTAAAGCATACCAGCAGAAGGATGAGAATTTAGGAATACTCCACAAAGCTCTCTTCACAAGTCCATCAGAGGTCAATAGCTGTCTCTCATGCTCTCCTTTAAAATAAAAAGTAACACATCATGTAAGGCATCCACTCATCACTGGTTGTCCCTGACAGAAAGTCTCAGAGGAGCCCAAACGAGCTGACTGACTGTGAGCTCCGTGTGACACGGGGAGGATCCATATACAGATTTCCAGAGCAGCAGCAGGCCTGCTCCGTCCAGGAACGCGTACCTGCAGAAAAGGCATTAAAAGCTGAACTAGAAGAGAAAAGCACAGGCATGACGCAGCTCTTCAGCGTGTAAGAAGAAAGGTTCCAAGGGTAAAATCACCAGCCCACAAGTTTTGTGCAGTTGTGTCACCAGCACCGCACCTGCTGCTAAACAAGCGCTTGTTTTTGCATGCAGAGGTTTGGGGCGCGGTAGCACTGATAGATGAGCACTTGCCATCAGTGTGTTAAGCTGTTCACTATGGGGAGCTGGCCTGTTCCACGCTGCACTGCATCATTTTAATCAGTGTCCCGCTGCTTGTCAAGCACATCAAAGCACTAGCTATAAGCTTTCCTATTTACTCTTCAACCCAAGTTGTACTGTGCACGTAACACAGGGGATGGATATCCAGATACGACATGCAGCTTGTGGGATGGGTGGGAAGATAGCGTGGAGTGTACAGTTCATCTCTGAAGTAGGAAATAAGTCACGAGTGAGGAAAAGATATCAAAGTTTTTCCTCACCAGTGAAGAAACACACACTTGTTAATGTAGGTCAGCTCTTGGTATATTTAAGCAAACGTTTTATCTTTTAATTTCCTGATAAGGCTGATTTAGGAATGCAAAGGCTCTACTTTAGAGGGGTAGTAAGGACTGTTTGAAAACAGTGATTACTGTTGAGCACATGCAAACAATTTTAGCTTGCATATCAGGAATACCTCCCGCTCATTTTGGAATTATGGTTCTGTAAATCAGCCCAAGAGGCCATCTGAGATTAATAACCATGGGCTGGGGAAGAATATGCCAAACCCCAAGAAGTAAGCTGTGCTTCTATAAATCTTGCCCTTTCTTGCTCAGACTTTACCATATTGTCCCCTTTTTCCAGTGGCTGGTTCCAATCAAACCAAAAGCAGCTTCTGGCTTTCCTCAGTCAACAGTATAGCCTTGAGACTACTGGCTCTTAGTATGTGAGACTGAAAGTTCCCCTTTCCCAATATCCTTCAGCAGTGGAATCAAAAAGTGTTTGCAAGCCTGAAACAGTGTGGCATTTGCTATTCTGACAAATGGTTTCTCTCAACGATGTTCTGAACTAGAGGTCTGAAAGACCACTATTGCAAAACACTTTAGAAGTGTTATCACTGTCAGACTAGAGGAAAAAAGTGACCTGGAAGGGAATCCCTAAGAGATATTTTACACAGTGCTGTCACTGTTAATCTGGAGCTAAATTTCTGAACACAAAATACTTGGAACCTGGCTTTTTTACCACTGTCTCATTAAAAAGTTAAGAATCTAAACCATTTGGCTTCTTTACAGGCTTGCATCCTTCACAGCACAGTCACACAATCCACAGCCAACCCCACAAGAAAACGAGCCCCTGCAGTCATTCCAAGTGACATTCTGGACAGCAGCCACCTGCCTGGACCATCTCCCACAGATGTGGGAGGCACAGCAGCAGTGGCTGCTGCTCCTTTACAAGTTCACCTTTAAACTATCAGGCCAAAGAACCGCTCAGGACTGCCCCCAGAACCAGCCTTGGGAGCTGCTTCTCCACCTCCACATAGCACAGGGCACCCGTGCTGCCAACAAGCAGAGAGCAGATTCCAGGCTCACAGGCTGCATCTTGGCAAAACAGGCCAGTTCACCCAAAGCCATGGGCTGCTGGGGTTCAGCTGCTTTCACTGCCAAAGCCAGATCAATTAGCTGTACAAAACAGCAGCATGAAGTGTTGAGACATTAACAGACTACATATCTTGCTCTGTTTCCAGAATGGAACAAGCTGCCTAACACAGTCACTCTTAGGCCAGTCAGTGTACAGGGTGAGCATGGAATAAGTTCACATGCTGGCTCACAAATGGGGTGCTTGTCAACAGCCATGAGACACGATCAGGCTTTGTGTTTACCAATGACCTTGTACGGAAAGTCAAAGGCAGAGCCAATCATCAAATCTGGTGGATAAAACAGGGCTTTATTTATCCTGACCCATAACTGTTCAGCATCTTGTAACCCGTCTGCTGTGGGTTATGACCCCTTCTGTGCTGTCCACTTCTCTCATCACATGAATTTACAGCCTCTGTGACACCAAGCACAGAGAAAAGTTTAAATACTGAAAAGTGAGCTCTTCATACAGAAAAACTCACCTACCCCATTCAATACACAGATCCACTGGAACAGTGAGGTGTATCTACGTATATCCCCAAAATGTTTTCCTCCTGTGTGCAGTGTATGTGAAACTTTCAGAAGAAAAAGTATTAAAACAGCAATGAAGCAGCCAGTGCTGTGCATCCAGTTTGGTTTCAGCCAGGGATACCCCCAGGCTATCTCCAGCAGCCCATACAGTGCAAACCTCAGGTGCAGCAGCAAGTTCCACCACTATCACTGGAATCAGACAGCTGCAGCCACTGGAACTCCACTGCACAGGTACCCAGGGCAAATTTGGTGGAAACATGACTCTACAGGAAATGAAAACTTAAAAGATTCAGCAGATTACACCATTAATTTAAAAATATTTTGGTGATAGTAGTCTAGTTTGTAAAGCTCTGGACTAGGCATCAGTCTAGGGGTTTAATTTCCAGTTCTAAAGCTAGTTTGTCTGTGTCCCTTAAAAAAAAGGCACCTTCATGTGAGGCTACTGAAGTTTCACACACATATCCTGCCGAGCATGCAGGAACCTATAAAAGGAGTTAATCTGACCTGATAGATTTGTAGCAAAGATTTACCTGATAACCCATCACACCAAGCATGAGAACCACAATGCAGGTCATCTAAAGGATCATCGGTTATTAGGAGCTTTTTTCTGCACAGCCTTTAAAAGTTTGGACCCCACAGGGATAAATCTGATCCCCACTGTGTTACAGAATTTTTCAGCTCTCAAACTGTTTGCTCACATGGAGCCCAAGGACAGTCTTGCAGAGCACTGGCCCCACTCTTCCTGCAAGCAGCAGCCAGAGGAAAGCTCTTCAGGCTCTTTTCCTACTCATTCCTCTTACTTGCCTTGTCCATTCATGTTGGAGGCTTTTCAGGAAAGGACTGTGTTCTAAGATTTTATACTCCCTAACTGCAGCCTTAGGTAAACACACTCTTTAAATATAACTTATGAATATACTCTATTAACCTTTCACTTTATACCTTGATTTAACAGCAAAGCATAACATTTCTCTGTGTATATTTTGCTAACTTCAATTCTGGTTCACAAAGCAAACTTTCAACTGCCTATTTTCGATTTGTAAAACCCAGTTAAAGACAGACATATTTTAGTGATGGGTAAATTGATGAATGATACAAACTGGAAAAGCTGCTCCCCAGCAGGCCCTGTGGAAAATTCACCTCTCAGTGAACTTCAAATCAAAACAAATTAATGTATGCCTGGGAAAAGTATACAGTTACTGCACTTGGAAAGCTTCTTTTTGACAGCTCCCATAAAGTTGATGTGTACATGCCAGGAGATTTTACAGGGATGTCATGAACTGAAATACTGCCCACACGTGTGCCACGCTCTGGCACTGTGGACTGTCCCCTTGCTCTTTTGCAGTAAGAGGAGAGTGGAGGCTGAAAAGGCAACTAGCAAACAAAGATCCCATATGTGTTGTCCACCTGACATGTTGGGAGTTCCTCTTTGTAATGCTCTGGACTGCAAACTGGAGTTGTAAGGCAAAAGTACAAGCTATGGTGACCTGTCCCATGTATTCTGCAAAAGATACATGGAACTAGTGCTGACTTCCCACTAATGGATTGCTCCATGAAAAGCAGTGCTTTGGAAAGAAAGCTCATTTTCTAGGTACAGTATTCTGGAATGGAAGGGTTTCAGTTTGATTTTGGGAAGCTGTGGATATGGCTTGGGTATGAGCTTTCCCCATTTGTACTGCAAATCAATTTCTTATGCATTAAATTTACCACTTTGTTGAAAAGTTGCTAAATGCAATTGAAGGTAATGAATTCTCACAGTCATTGCTTCCATTATTAGAGATTTAAAGTTAGTTTAGTTAAAAGGCAAATGTCAAGGCTTTGATTACGTCTCTAACATGACTGAACTCAGAGTAAGGCAACTCACGACTAGCAAACTGAGAGACCAAAACACCAACCACTGCAGTCACACGCTGGCATTTGTAACTCTACAGGCCCTGGCTCTTGCAAATCTGCAAAGCTGACAACGAACCCAAGGCAATGAGTGTGATTTGTCCATGACTTGCAGCGCTGAGAGGCAGTAAACACAGAGGAGGTGCAGCCTCTCCCCACGGCAGTGACGGGGCTGCCAGGCACCAAGGGGGGGAGCTCCCTCTTCAAACACGGGCAGGGGGAAGAATTGGCTCCACTTCTGCGCTGTGTTTCACATCCAGCTGTGCCTCCAGGGAAGTGCAGTTCAAGGAAGTTTCCTCAGTTTTAAAAATCCCATCAGCTGCTCCCACACAGGCACCAGCAAGCCCACAGCAGACGAGTGGGTTAGGAAAAGAAACGGTGGCACACAAATATGGGGGCTCTTAATGCCTCAAGCTTTATCAGTGATGATTCACCATGATAGAGAAGAATTTTCAACAACATTGAAAGCCACTGTAGCTTTGGGAAAAGGTCATGGAGACTACACCAAGCAATGACTTCAACAGAACTGGTGCTTTTACATGTCTGGCTTTCACTTTGAAAAGGGTGTTTTCCCCACTGACAATGAGCAATGGAATTTCAGGTTTGATATTTCTTTCCCAGCAAGTATTTGGGTCTTGCAACAGACAAAAGGGACTTGCAAAAGAGACGGATTTTTTAAATTATTTTTTCTAGATTCTTCTTTACCTGGAAGCAATGAATGCCCAGCTGGCTTGCAAAGACCCTGGACTGCACCTCTAAATCCTCAGCAAATAAAATCAGTGCCAGGTTCTGAATGTTGACTGTGCAAATCCCACTGTTACTAGCACCAGGCTTGCTTGTGCAGAGTAAGAGCACAGAACAAAATCAGAAGCCTTCACAAAGCCTGGAAGGTGAGATTAAGAATCTGAAATATATTATTCTATTGGAAAAAAAGAAGAAGCAAGATTAGAGTAATTATATTAATAGTGTAAATTATAATGCCATATTTAGTTAATTATTTGTGCACAATCATTAAAAAAAGAAAGGAAGTGAAATAATAGCATATATACCCAAAGTCCCCCTATCCCCCAGGGCATCCCAGCAAGGCCACCACAGATAACGAGGATATTCTGATCAATAAGATGCTTTCAGCCTGCTCATTTCTGCATTAATGAAATGAGTGCAGCAGTTCACTCAGCTGATAAAGGTTCCCACAGGGGACTATGTCCAAGGGAAAACAAATTACCAAAATGAACGAAAGTGATTAGAAGAAGCAAAGAGATGATGAAGTGCAGCCTGGGGAGCAGTCAGAGCCAACAGTGTGACTGTTCCTTCCATCACCATGTGCCACCCTTCCTCTCCAACAGCTCACAGGGGGGAGCAGGGAAATAGCCCAACACACAGACTTCTGTCTGCACACAGAAAACCAGCCTGGATTTCGCCCAGGCTAACCCCTTTATTTAACAGTGTCCTGCACACGGACGCTGTTCTTTAACCCAACTGCAAACATTCCTTCAAGCAGTTACTGAAACAGCTTCAGAATCCCCACGTCCATCCAGAGCCCACTGGACCTAAGGCCACTTGGGAAGAAGTCAGGCTAGGTCTGGTGGCTCATATCATTATCCATGAGCTCTGCTAAGAGCATCAGGTCAAACCCCTGAACCCAGAGGGTTGCTCAGCCCAGCAACAAGCCCGCGGTTCCCAGAGCTCAGTAAGTGCAGCCCCCACGTGCAGAGCTGCACGGCCTCAGTCTGTGTTCTGTCCTCATCTCCTCAAAAAAAACCCCAACAAAGTATCTTACTTTGCCTCCTCCAGCTTCTAGAGAGAAAAATCAGCCTTCTGAGCATTCAGAGGGGCAGACAGTGGCTCAGTGGGAGCACATATCCCAAATTCACCACGGCACAAATACCTTTGCACAGCACGTGAGGGAATCACGTTGCTGCATCTGTAGGGTGTTTTCTTAAAAAAAGAATAATTTGGTACTGAGTGAAGAAGACACAATTTCCTATTTGAGATCTCATGGCTTCTCATAAATGAGTCCAAGGTCAGTAATTCTGACTACTATCTACATTCCAGGTAGGTTTCTGATTGTTTCAATTCATCCTTTAGCTGCCTGTGACAACGGGGAATCTGTGCATGAAATAATACCATTTTACCAAAAAACAACTGCTCCAGCACTGACTGCACTAATGATACACCAAAACTGTTTGTATAAAGTACATGGCAAGGAAAAACTCTTCAGAAGCAGATGACAGACCTTGATTCTAAATATCAAATTGTTCTGAGGCCGTGCCCTAAACAGCAGTGTAAGGTACATATAAAAACCTATGTGACCCAGAATCAGCCTCAGCAGAGCTCAGAGATAACAAATCTGCATGTGTAGGCTGCCCAAAGCAGTACAATTCATTTCACAACATACAGGAGAGGAGAGTGATGCTCCCTGTCCGTTCCTGGTGAAGCATTTCACAGCACTGGAGGTGAACATGTTATGCACGGAATTGTGGGGCTTGTTTTCCCTTTTAGAGAGCCATGCCTAGAAATAAATAAAGTGTATCAGAAGTGGAGAGAGATAGAAGTAATTTCTGAGCTGCACCATGAATGAGTTTGCCTGGCTTCCCAAAGGAGAGATATGAATCTGAGGACAGTGTGAAGCAGAATCGCTGAAGTTACAAAGAAGGCACTATTGGGACGAGCAGAAGGGGAATTTGCCTGCAGTTTCCCATCACTGAGTCTTTCCCAATTGACTGAAAGCTAAAGCAGCAACTCCATTAGTGTTTTATAGAGTTCACAAATCAATGTGAAATTCCATATGCTTTGCAGAGACACCAGCACAGACGTGTTTAGGAGTATTTATTCACATCTATGGAGTGTATGTAAGTATACAGAAAAATAAGGGCCCTCCTCTGCATCCAGATTTGCATGAAGTCAAACAAATTGATGCAGTATTTGGCAGGGGATGTAGGAGGATTCACAGAGCCATGCCACTGAACTTGTCAGCTAAAATATTTCATTCTGTTATTGGAAATCATTATTCTCACTGTCTAGAAATCTCCCCGTATTTTGAGTGGTTTGTGAAGCAAATGGAACTGCACCAGTAAAGCCATTCAGAATATAAAGTGTCATGGCAAAAATGTAATGTGCCTTGAGACTTAAACATTGGTATTGAGCTTCTTGCCAGGTTAATCACTCTTCTGCCAGTAGCTGTATTTCCTCTTTCCAAACGCTCTTAACACAGGATTTTGTTAACACATTCCTTCAATAATCCAGTGTGGAGAACACATTCTGTTTCAGTTGAGGGGAACTCGTGACTTCCAGTATTTAGAAGTGACCCCAGAAAGGGAAAAATTGCCTTTCCCTCTCTCTCTCCCTGGTCCCAACAGGGCCTGGGTAAGTTCAGCCATTCTGGCTTCCACTCTCTGCTAAAAGTGTTCACTTCCATGCACATAAACCCAGCAAGGATGGACAGTGAAATTTAGCCCAACTCAGAAAATACTTGTGTACCTTTATGTACTGGAGGGAGACACCAGATGAAAACAATCCTTTTGCCTTAATGAGAGGTCCCCAGTGTTACAAACCCACAAGTTGCTAAGGGATGCCTACTCAGATTTTCCCCCAAATCTTTTAAGTAAGTTCCCATATGAATTTAAAAGACTGTTTCATCTGCTAAAACCCTTCTGTTGCATTTCCATAAGCAACACTCTGATCTGCAGAGCTGTGCTGCTCCTGGGAGGGGGCTGGACACCTGCAGCAGAACATTTCCCTTTCATCACACACAGCATCCCGGGTCAAGCTGATGGCTTGTAAGCTTCCCCCATCTTACTGTGGGGAAAGGCACCTTCACTAATGGAATCATTACTGCAAGCAGCACCAGGACATCTGAAAATAAGTCACTTGTAAAAGGAGAAATTCTCCAAAATCTGTGGTTTTATTTCTTTTTAATAAAGCTCAAGCTTGCTAACAATACGCTGCGGCACAACGGAAAATTCTCATCTACAAAGTAACGTAAAAATCTATCTGGTGTGTGGGAAGAAGATAAGGGCTGTTTATCAACAGGAATAAAATGATTGAACTTGGAAATAAGATGGTGGATATCCTTCATTTGCAGGCTGCACAGATGCAATTAGCAACACAAAGAAGGCATTCACCATTTCAAAAAATCTTAGTGCACTGATGCATCTTGCTAAACCTATCTGCAGTGAGAGGTTCTGCCTCAGAATACTATTAATTTTAAGCAGAAAAAATTTAAAATTCATCAAAGTGTTTGTGTTCTAAATAAAACGCATTTGTTTAAATGATGTATATATTCTCCATACTTGCACAAAAATATGTATGCTTGTACTTCCCTGTGATAAGACTTCAGTCATTTTTATTTTCTATTAAATATCTATATAATTGACACCAACATTTTTTATCTCGTTTCGTTCAGCATGCATGGTCATTTATAGATCTAGACACAAATACCATCTGAAGTGAGAATACAAAATAAAGCTTTTTTCCTTAATGTGCAAATTTAAAAACTCTTTCTGTAATTCATTTTCTCATTTCTTTTCTAGCAGATTGTACTTGCATTTAGTATCACTTCAGCTGAAGCACAACGTAAATTTCCCACCAAAAGACCCCATCTTCAGGAGAAACGTCTGTGTTTCCAGGCTTTGTATCGCCTATTTAACATTTTTCAAATTAAATCTCTCCTAGATGAATCCAGTATATTGCTCAGCAGTTATTGAAATTTATGAACATGTTTAAGCTTTTTCATACTGCTGTTAACCATGATGATTGCCTCCTTTAAATCTTTCACTTTATAGCTATCACTTCAGCAGATTGTGTTGGTGACATTCATGAATTTCTCAGATCACAGCCATGCCCGTACTTAACATCTCGGGGTAGAGTTATGCTTCCCCAGCCACTGCTGGGCTGGCTGCTCTAACCTCCTGCTCCACCAAACCCCAAATGTTCCGCCATCAAACCGCCAGAAGGCTCGTGTTTTGGGGAATCAGCATCATGGTCTGTGGGTTGGATGGTCACCTCTGCCCCCACTGTACAGAAAACCCAGCAGCAGCTGTTCTCAGCTCTTCCAACCCCCCTGACACAACACCCCAGCTCAGAGACAAGGCAGAGGTGCATTCTCTGCATGAGAAATGACACCAGGGATGAAGCCCACGGGCAGAGTAAGTCTAACTGGGAAGCAGAAAGCTGCAGTCAAGGGACACCATCATCTTTCCACAGGGAATACGTGGGTAGGCCTGGCTACAGGCTCAAACCAGCCAGCACCCATGGTCCAACCCAGCTCACAAAGCTTTCCTATTCCTTCCCCTGTTCCTGTATCCCCCCTTTTCCTTGCTCACTGCCCAATGCACAGGGTGAAGCAGAGCGAGGGCGCTGAGCTGTGGGCAAAGCCTGTCCACACGTGCACCTCGCAGCACTGCCCACAGTGACAAGCACTGTGACAACTCTCTCAGGTCTGAGTGATCAGGAGCAGGAGAGCTCCCTGCTGGGGTCCTGCTCCCCAGATGCCCCAGGGCAGCTCCTTCCCTGGCCGTGCCAGAGCAGTGGTCAGTGTCCCAGGCAGGAGGAGCTGTGGCGCTGCGTGGGGACAGAGCAAAGCCCACACCACACCAGTGGGCAGGAGCACACCACTCCTCAGGAATATTGTCCTTTACAGGTACCATACCTGAACAACAACACACATCTAGCACAAAGCCAGGCACTGAAGACTAGGGTCAGCCAACTACAGCATATGAGAACGGCACTGGATCCAACCTCAAACAGCTTTAGAGGCTGAGCCCCTTCACAACAGACGTGCCTACCCCTGATTCTACTCTGCCTAAGGTTTACAGATTCATATTTCTCGTTGAAAATGAGACATTCTCATTAGTGGGGTTCACAGCACCAATGTTTTTTAAATTCTGGTCTACAGTCCCAAAGTACTGCAGAAGGTATGAGAGGAAAGGCAAGGCTGCCATTAGGACACTCACACTCACCTCCCCAACACCTGCATTACTTTCCCGGCAAACTTCTGCTTTCTTGACACACTCCCCTGACCAAACTCAACACACACACACACATGCACACACAGAGACACAGATATTGTGGGGAAAATCAGAGAGGACTTGCCTGCTAGGTGAAAACATCTCCTTCTCTCAGCACTGTGGATATTTCACAGCTGGAGCAACTTGCTTCGAACTCCAACAGAAAAGAGAAACTCAGCTGAAACTAATTCTGCAATCAAGGATGCAAAACCAGGCTGGCCCAGCTACCAGGGCTGGAAGAGGAAGGCTGACCTTTCCAAAACACACAAAGTCCTGGTTCTGTTCTCACGCAACAAAGTCCAGAGCTGATGAAGACATAAACTATACAATGAACATTAAATGCTTTTGTCGTCCCCATCTCCCTCAGTCTCTTAAGCTATAGGTCCTCAGGGCAGGGACTACTCCAGCACATGAACTTATCCTTCTACCTAACCCCGAGTTGCAAATTTAGTCAGCATCTCCCCCTCTTTACAATACAGACACACTTGTAGCTCCCAGCAAAAAACCACAGAAATTCCATGCAAAACCTACAGCAAATCCAATAGTGATCATTAGTGAATTTGATTTGTTCTAAACACTCAGGCTCTTTCTCACCAGGGATACACCACGTGGATTCATGCCAGCTAAACCAGGGGATGGTGCAGTCTGTGGCTGACTGTGCCATATCTTTGAGAGCTTGAATTGTACAGAGAAAAGTCAGAGCTAAGAACTTGGACAAATAATTCCATGCCCAGGAGGGCTACTTACTTACACTGTAACACACAGTCCTGCTAGAAATGCCAGCAACTCTGAACACACAGCTTTTAGGCATAATTTATACATTTCTCCCAGCTTCACTAGCCCTTATTTTACTGCTTAATTTTTCCTGGTTACAAAGAGTGGTAAATCAGCATTAAAAGAAAAATTAAGCCTCAAATTTATTTTTAAAAGGTAAATTACATACTAAAAGGCCTGTCCCATTAATTGTTAATGATATTAAAACTGCACCATTTTTCACAAGAACGTTTTCCATTTTTTACTGTTATGTCACAGGTACCTGGTAAAAATATTTGGTAGGTCCTGATGTTTAACTAAAACAAGGTTTAATAAGGTAATTTTTTTCCCCAGGTTCCAAGGGTGAGTGTAATTTGCTCCAGGTCATTTAACCACAGTTCAGTGGAAAGAAGGAGCAAAGACCCTGCAGTGAAAGGACAGAGTGCAGCTGCTCTGCCCTGCTCAGACCTGCCACGGGGATTTGGGCAGCTGCTGTTGGCACTGGCAGATGTCCTGCCTCTGACACGTGGGTGACAGAAGGAGGATAATGGCAGACACGTACACCCATGGAACTGGGAGTTATAATAGGCCATTCATCTCTTGTGGACAAAAGTACCAGGCCAACACATCAGTGATGCCATCCATGGCCATCTCCCTGACCATGGTCCCCTGTTGAGAGAACACCGTGTGAGACAGATTCAAACTAACCAAACAGACCTGTCTTTCTTATTAAAGGACACTGCTGATTCATCAGCCATGTAATGGATCAAGTGACTGTAGGAGAATTCTCACATGGTAAACAATGAAAATGGATTTTTATTTATGATACTAACAGAAGCACAAAAATCTACTGAGTCTTTCCTGTTTAAAAGAGCTTGCTTTACTCAACATCAGGAAAGAAAAGAGACTTACTTTACCATGTCAATCACAAACCATAATTTATTACATGCCTGTTTGATTTGCCGAGTTAGTATAATTACATGCTGTTGCTTCTAAATACAATTTAAGGAAAGGCAAGTACCAAAAAAATACCCCCACATTCTGATTCATTGGTATGCCATGCAGCCAAAGACTTGTAGAAGCTGTTAATGATACATGAATTATGTATGCTACAGCTCAATATAACATTTGGTGTGATTTAAACAGCATGAACTTTTAGTGAAAGTCATTTTGATTCTGTGATGTATTACACTTCCAAAACCCTTAGCAGGAGGTGGGAATTGAATGATGTTCTCTGAAAGCTTTTATTTGTTAAGCATACACAATGCAGCTGCAACTAGATCCTAAATAAAGGCAAGGAGCAAAAAGGAAGATCTGATATAAAAGTAGGTTGCAGCACAACTTGATTCTGAGGGTGTCAGTGAGGAAACAGGATGCAGGAGAGGGGAAGAAAACAGACAGGAATCACCATTCCCCTTCTCTTCTGCAGCAGCTGAACTTCAAGCTATCCTAAGAACATTTTTCATTTTAAACTTCACTAATTACCTGAACTGTCCACTTGGCAACACCAACCAGCTGGCTCTCAGTCCCCTGGCCAGGCTGCCACCTTACTAACAGAGCAGGAATCACCAGCTGAAAAGAGCCATCCAGTTACTTATGAAGGGTGAAAAAGGAAATTGCTCAAATACATCACTCATTTAAAAAAGTCACCTGCAAGAAGGATTAAAACACGGGTGATTTTTGCTTTCATTTTCTCTTTGAGATGCCCAAATTGTCTGGAAAGAATTTAAATACATCTGAATGTGACACCACCCATTTCTGATGCCCAAGGAGAGCTTTAAGCAATGACCCATTTCCTACATAAATATTCACAGCAATCCTTCAGAGAAAACTACTGATAAGATTTACAAAACGTGTCCATGGACAAAGATGTTTCTTTACAAGCTCTGTTACTGCAAAGTGTGGGTTTATTACTGTGGTATTATCAAAAAGCCTTTTCAGCACATATCCCAAAGCAGAGACCCATTTTATTAAACACCTAATGTTTCAAAGTACACGTGTTCTTTCCTCTGCTTGCTGTAATATTTTGTAATATTTTATATTTCTTTATCAAAAGGATTTATCCCTGGATCATGTGTTGAAGAGAAACCTGCCACTGACATGGTAGTAGGTACAGTAGCAGCCCAAACCATACTTCTGAAAACCTTGCCTTTAAATCAGCAGGCAAGGACAAAAACCAAGTATTCCCTCTGTTCATGAGTGGAAACAGAGGCAGACTCCCTCAACAGCATTTAACAAACCTGCAGTCAAGAACAGAAAATAAGTGAGATCTCTGACATGTCACTCAGTAGCTTCGACAAATAATCTACCTCACTGTACAAAAGCTTAAATTTACTCAGGAAGTAGGATCATCCTTTTTAGGGTCAAGTTTGAACATAAGGAGGGTTTTTTTTGACTGAATTAATCCCTTCCCCTGAAGTTTGAGACAGAACCATAAATGTTGTGATTTTCTTGCCAGATATTTATAAACAGTCACAAGGCACGATGCCAAAGACTATCAGTTGTCTTTCACACCAGCCCCTAGCAAGGGCAGCCTCTTTTAATCCTGAAGACAAGGCACAGTCAGGCAACTCCTGTAGTTTTTGTGTGAGTGGTAAGGTTGCTTCAGCAGAACCTCCTGGCAGTTGGCCACTGAGTCCAATCTGATCCTAATAACACCTACAATTATCTGTCCCAACAGGCAGGATGGCACAGAACCTTTACTCAGTATAATGAAGTGAAAAAATAACTCAGGTCTAAGCTCCCCAGACCTCGAAATGTTCCCGATGCTCTCTGGAAAGGACACGCCTCTAATGCCTCAGATACACACTTCAGAAAATCTTCCAAGACTTTTGCCAGGCACCCACTGAATAGGAGCACCCACTGAAGGATTAAAATGTGCACACAGTTGCTTCCTCTACACACAGAAAGAATTCCTAATTACAGGGCAGGCTTACAAAGTCAAACACTGAGCACAAGTAGATGTCAAAGAGAAGCAGAGTAGTTGCTTATACTGTGCAAAGAAAATAGGAATTCATGGAAGTTGCTTATTCTTACCACACCCAGGAAAGATTTCAGGCTTTGTTCCATGCAAATGCTTGAGGAATATTTGCAAGGACTGGTGTGTTCAGGAAAGGCATAAAGACACACAGTCTAGAGGCAGATCATCAACACAGTTATTTCCTATAGCAGAGCTTCTGCTTTGCCAGAATCTCAGTACTAGAAAACACAGCGGAAGCAAAGCTCAGACTGCTCTTGCCTGCTTACAGGACTCAAGAAAAACAACTCCTTGCAGGAGAATTTTCAAGATTTCAAAAGCATTAATGTGCTGTGTGCCCTGTGACACTGTTTATGGACTCTGAACTGAGGAAGCTCCTTCTCTTTCAATGACGAGCCACACTCTAAACAGAACTCATCCAAAGAGAATCAAAATGCTCATTGCTAATATTTTTGTCCTCTTTAGAAGAGAACCACTTGAACAGTAATCCTCAGGCCATTACAGACTAGCACATTCTACCTGCTACCCTGAAAGAATGTGCCATTTAGGCTCTCGGCTTGACAAATAAAGAGATTTTCATTCTGACCATGGAGAAATATGCAGTAATAAAAAATGCAGAGAACACAAAGATGGCAGTAACACAATCGATTAGCCAAAATGTTTCAAAAATCCTCTCAGTTTTGTATTAAAACATCTAATCTACACAGACACACGTCTCTAGATACATGTAATGACTTTGAGTTATTCAGCCTGTTAAAATTAGAATGTTGAGTTAGAGCCTCATTATCCTGAAAAACATTGACTTTATACTTAATTTTATAGATCCTGTAGTTTACCATCGTTGTCTTCTATCAAAACTAAAACAAGGTGGGAAATACAACTATAACAGCAGCCCTTATGTTTCAGCTACTGATGCTGTACAGTACACGGGCCTAGGAGACCTCAAAGCCAAGGTGTCCTCATGCCAAACTGTACTTCTGTGTGTTATTTTACCACCTCTCATTACTGTCACTAAAGTAAATTAAATATGTGTTTTCTGAATTGTGTTTTAATACAGAAAGCATTCTTTCTCCCCAGAAAGGCAGTGGAACAGAGGGCAAAGACAGCTGGACAGGGTACTCGGACTGAATTAGGAATTCCTTTTGTTCTAGTGTTGATGCTGTTCCTTTGCTCCACACTAGGACTGTGTCTGTCAAGGTATACAACACATAGAAAACACTCACAAGAGAAATTAGTAACATTGAGCACAGCAGTGTTCCCCACTGGGCCATGTGAAAGGATGGATTTCCTCTCTGTTTTGCTGTGTCAGTGCGCTCGAAACACAACAGGCTCAGTGACGGCACTTGAGATGCGGCAGAGGAAGGTGCCAAAAGCGTTAAAAACACAGACACCTCCTCTGCAGCAGCACACAAACAGAACTGCTGCCTCGTGAGGTTCTTAACGTGACAGCAGTCACAACGGGGGAGAAAAAGAGAACATTATTTTACTGATTTTTTTCCTCCTATTATGAACTTTTTTTGCAAAATCATTTCAGAAAAAGAATAGAAAGATATTTTAATGTTTTGGGGTTTGGAGTTTTTTTTTGTTTGGTTGGTTGGTTGTTTTGTTTTTATAAAAAGAATTGGAGTTTTGACACTTTTCCTCCTGCATTTTCTTCTTCTTTGTCTCAGTGCAATAAAAATTCTGCAGGAACTGTTTCCTTCACATCCTCCTTCCCATTCTTCTCCTTCTGCCTCAGCTTTTCCATTTTCAAAGCTTTTCCAGCTTCAGTAATTTTGTGGCAGAAGGAGGCATTTCATTTCTCTTTTGTCCCTAACTTTTCCAAAGTTGGAGGAGTTTTGCAAAGCATGTAGGAGAACAGGGGGGGGGGGGGGGG
>JAWWES010000011.1:22541738-22610747 GCA_035583135.1 Lophotriccus pileatus | reverse complement strand
CCCCCCCCCCCCCCCCCCCCCCCCCCCCCCCCCCCCCCCCCCCCCCCCCCCCCCCCCCCCCCCCCCCAAGCTTGTCTAAATCCTTTGTTTTGTGTTTTGAAATCCTCTGTTTTCTTCTCATCTGTCTAAAACTGAAGTAGAAAAGGATTTGCTAACTCAGAAATGCTTGTGCTGAGCTTTGGGTGGAGGAGAAACAGGATGGAACCAGCAGCAGTGCTTCTGCTACAGGACAAAGCCAGGCAGAAACCTCATCCAAAGACCAGGAAAAGGTATTTCTTGTTGCTCTCCTCTTGTAACCAGAGATACAAATTAATATCTCCAGTATTGTTTCAGAGGGATTCTTGAGGCATCGACAACAACCTAGAGGGGTTGCTAAATGTGAGACAAGTACCCAAAATTAGGGGACATACAAGCTTTTGGAAGACAGCCAAAGCTATTCCTTCTTTTTAAAGGTGATTTCAACTCATCCAGAGATCCATTTATCTGTTTCAGGAGAGGATAAATCAGCTTTGAAACATGCCCCCCCTTCTTGCTGGGAACCAAAGCTAAAAACCTAAGTTTAGTTTGCTAAAGTTGCACAGGGTAAATGCTACCCTGAGTGGCCAAATGAAGTGAAGGCACCAGGGCAGTTATCTTCCTGCCCCTGACAGCTCAGGATTGCCTCCTGGAAAAAAGAGCACAGGGAATTGAGCTTGCCCACAGCCCTGTTCTCCATTTCACTGGCAGCTGCTCACAGAAGGGCAGTGCTTTCAGGTAGCAGTTCCACACTGAGAGATCAGTGGAAAGCATGGGGGACATTTTTCTTCCTAGGCTTTGGAGAAAATGACCTCTAAAAAAAGAAACTTATTTGATGTATTGGAAATAGAAAGACAGCTGGGAAAGACTACAAGGAGAAAAGCTTTGCTCTTCCCTCTTAACATTCCTTCCATGTTCTCCTTCCCCACTTTGTCCTTAGGGCAGGACAGAAACTGAACTGAACCCTGTAAGCCTTTAAATACATTTGCTTTTCTCTTTTTTTTTTTTTTTTTTTTTTTAAAGACTCAAATCCATGATTTTTAATAACATTTTACTCTGTCACTCTGTTCTCATCCAAAGCTCGGGCACAGCCTGCATCTTACAACTTGGAGGGGTGTCCCAGAGCTGGCAGCAGCTCACCAGCCTGGGAGCAACAGGAAAACACTCTCAAAGCAGCATTCACTTCCAGGCATTTGGACAGTCCAGGTGACTGGAACCACCTTTAGAATGTTGACCCAAAGCTGCCAAGCAGAACAGCAGGTCACAGGAAAAAAAGCAAGGATTGACAGCTGGAGAAAAAAAGCCAGCAAGTCTACAGGTGAAAACTGCTCTCATGCTGTGCCTGGGCCTGAATTATAGGGAAAGAAAAGGCTGCAAAGTGCCTGGAAAGCAAGAAAAAGCTCCTCATCCGATCCTAAAATGCTGTGTCTGTGCAAAGACATCTCAAAGCTTCTTACACAAGCTGCTCTCAAAAAAACCCCCAGAACAATCCCCAAAGCTCCACATGCTGAAATGCTGCAGTTAATCTGATGGAACATCAAAACACTGCCCCAATTACAGACCAAATGTTAATAAAGGGAGCACCAGGTGCCTGGTCCAGGCTGGCTCCACAGCCAGACTGAGCACCCCCCGTGTCTGGGCAGGCACAGCCACGGGCTGGGGCTCACACACAGGCAGGGCTGCAGAGCTCACACTGACCTCCTGCTCAGCCCTCCCGTGGGGCTTCAACAGAACAGCACTTCCCACAGCGTCTTCAGCTCTCCTCTAGCACCATCCTGGAAAATCCCAACCTTTTCCCGCCCCCTTTCTTGGTATTTCCATGGAAGGGCAGACAACATCATGGGAAAACTAAACACAAAGCAGAGTATGATGCTGTGGGAAAGCACTGGGATTCTTCAATATAATGCCAAGGAATTTGATACGCCCCAGAGGCTCCAAGAAATAAAGTTGTATACAGTGAAAGAGTACAGAGAACTCCCGTCAGGTACCACCACCGAGAGGCAGAACTGTACAGTCACAGCAAGGAAAGGCCTCTCTTCCCCCCAGAGCTCATGTCTGAATAATACCAGCTCTGTGCTGAAACCAGACTGGCTCCCACCCACCACCAGTGACACTCCAGTGAGGGCTTTCATTTCAATGTGAATGTCTTTGGAAGAACGTGAAGGGTCTCTCAGAGAAAGGGGTTTGCAGCAGTTACATGGGCAGCACTAACCACTGCCCCACAAGGGTGGGAAGACAAAGATATTTGCTTCCCACTGAGCTCCTGAGAAAAGCCAAATTAAAACTGGATCACCCTCAAAGTGATTCCATAAAATGACCCAGCTGAGCAGCCTGGCAGCACTGCACCCACCCACCTCCTCCCTTCCCTCGGGTCACACCCCCCAGGAAGAGCCAACACACCACCCAGGCACCCCCCAGACCCCAGGGACTCCTCCAACCCTGCTGCAGGTCATCACTGCCCACAAGGAACAGATTTCTGTTTCCACAAATGCAAGGGTGCAACTGGGGCCCCTGGTCTTCTAGCAGATGGCCAATTTATAGTCCTCCCAAACAAAGAAGCAGACATCCTCGTCCCAAAATATCAGGGAAGCGACAGGCTGCACAAAGAGTCTCTCAATTATTTTTGCTTTACTATATACACTTTCCTGCCCACAATTGCTGCACAGTTGAAAAAAGCACATGTAAGGAGGGAAAAGGAAGGGCATTATGAAATGTTGTAGCAATTAAAAGCTACCAGCAGAGCTGATCTCTTTCCTCCTGTGACACACATCCAAAGCGTGGTCAGGTTTTTTGGAAAGCAAGAAAGCAGCCTCCATTAGTAACACCCATTTTCAAAGTCAGAAATCCTGCAAACTGCAGTTCCTAAGGAAAGACCTCTTTGTTTATCCTTTATTCATATCAAAAGATGCTGACCTAGGGCTTGCTAGTTATGAGGAAAAGAGAGCAACTCTAAAAAAGCCCCCAAAAGTTTTGGTTTCATCTAAACAGGCATAAAAAATAAAAGCCTCAGATGACGCATCTCAATTAATCTTGAAGTTAGTGCTCAAGAAATACAGGAACAAACAGCCTTTAGCAAAAGCTCGTTAGAAGAAGCAGGGGAAGCAGTGAGACTCCTCACCCTGCTCCCTGCTCTGCAGCATCCCCTGCCACTCTCAGCACAGCAGCTCCATGATGAGGCTCACGGGGATGGGACCAGCACATCTGCTCCTTTGCCCACGTTAGACAGGCAGGAGGGATGACATTTTTAAGCAAGGACATGTGGCACCTTTCTGTGCTGCTCAACAACGTCCCTGAAACCACTACAAGGGGTGAGGACAGCACCTGCCTGCAGAAACAGCTGTTCTGGATAAAATTTGGTTGCTTGTAAGGGCTGCACTGTCTCCCTTCTTACAGAGAATACCTTATAGCCTCATTTTAATTTCCTATTTAAAGTATGAACATAATACTGAAAAGGCTATGAAAATCCAGTTCACCAGAACAGAAAAAAAAAGAGCACATTGATAAAACTACCCTGCTCCTGAAGTTAGGTATTTTGTATGGATTTGCAGCCTATTTCAGCAGGAGTTGATGCTGGATTAGTTTTGCACTGCAATAATCCTGGGTAAGGATACACACAGTGCAGACAACACTCAACTTCGATTCAGGAGACAAGATTTGTATTCCCATACCCACCCAAGGCCCAGTACATGGCTCTACATTTTAGTCTTTAATATTGTTCCCTCTAAAAGTACAGCCCAGAGTTCAAGCTAACTGTGTTAAATGGCAAATTTGGGAAAGAAACAGGGTTGCTACCAGAGGGAAGGTTGTCAGGAGCTATGGAACAGGTCCATAGCATGTGGCAGGAGACTTGGCTGTGGGACACAAGGGGTTAACTGAAGCTGCAAAGAGGGGGGAGCAATGAGAGAAAGGACTTTCTCATGGCCAAGGCAGAGTCCCAGAGCACACAAATTATAATTGCCACTCTGAGTTCCTCCAGATCAAGTGCAGAGTTTTAACCAAATTTCCCACAGGAGCCACTCATCACATTGCTCATTTCTGGGCATTCTGAGAGCCCGGGGTCCGAAAGGCAGGAGCCCTGAGTGCTCGCAGCTGCAGCTGGGGTCACAGCACTGCAGGCTGTCAGCAGAGCTGCTGCACGATCTGGCTGCTCTGAGAAGCCAGGGTGGTGTCACATCAAATCAGGCAGCCAGAAAGGAGATGATTTTTTTTTTTATTTTTGACTTAATCTGAGTCTCAGCTCTTCATCTGGAGAGGAAAATGCCCACCATCCTGTCACCTAATGGACAGGCTGAGGATCAATTAGCATTTATGAAACACCCACCTCAAAACGATGAGTACCACAGAAAAGCCCACAAGGAAATCAATACTTCTCTAATCAGAACAAGGTGTGAATGGCATGCAATAAATAAAGCATAGCAGGAGCCATCTGACTGAGAGGCTGAGATGAAGGAAGACAGGCCATCCTCTGCATAGGTGTAGCATTTACAGGCAGAAGAGGTAACCAGATGCAGGACCCTTCAGCTCTTACAAGTATTGCTCTTTGCACACCGATAATGTTCATTTGCAGACAAACCACTCCAGCAGCAGCTTTTCACTGATGTTCTCCCTGCTGAACACAAGGCACAGCCACATATGGGAACTGGAAGTTCAAGCCTGATGGAAGTTATTTCCATAGAGAACTTATTTTCAGTCCATGAGCACACACACAGATACTTCATCTACTTGTGCTGTGCTGGCAATAACTGTGTTCTGATAAGCTTTATAAGCTTTTAGCATTAATTTCACTGGAGAGCAATGGCCAAAAATTGCAGCTCCCAGGCTCCCAAAGCCCACTGGTTTTACCAGGGTCAGAACGTGATTTGAAGCCCACAACCACGAATGGTCACTGTTCAGCCAGGGAGTATCAGGGCAGTGTAACTTCCTTCTGCAGACACAAGCACTCCTCGAGAGAGATGCTGAGGGCCTGCAGGTAACTCTTCTTATTTCTGACAATCTTAGGAAAAAAATGGACATGTAGGAATGGAGCAGCAGAGACACTCCTGGTTACCTCACTGCACAAGAACTGTCTTGTTACTGTGGCTGGTTTCCATTCAGGCTTAAAAACTGCATTTCATGTTTGCTCAAAACCAGAAGAGTTGGCTGAAGCCAGGTCTCGTGGTAATCACATTAAACAAGCCTTGATTTGCTGTACCTTTGGGCTTAGTCTCTCCTGCAACCCAAGCCTAAAAATTTACCCTCCTCAAGTCCACGTGTCTTGTGTTAGCTGGAGTGTACATAAAAATCCATATGGATTCCACTAATTAAAAGCATATGCTCCGTGGGCATTCACAGAGCTAATTATGACACAGACCACATTTCAAAGCATGAAGCTTGAGAACAACCATCATGGATGGGGTCTGCTTCAAAAGTTTGTTAGCTCAGAAAAGCAGAACTGGTTTGGTGTGTTTGTGGTATGGAACAGGATTAACGTGTGTGCATCCCAGGCAAACCCTGCAGCAGCTGGAGAGCACAGTCATAGCCAGAGCTCAGCCCCCACACACAGAGTGTGCTGAGTATGGAAGGAGTAACCCCAAATTACTGTATTTTACCTGCTTCTCAGGCTCCCAGGGCATTTCACAGGAACACTCTCATGGCATGAATCAAAAACAGCTTCCCATGTTTTCCAGGTGAAGGGGAAGATGGTTGTCTGTGCCACGTTTAGGGTATGTTCTTTCACTACATTAAAAGTACAGATTTCTCTGCAGAAAACTAGTGGTCTCCAGGTCCAAGGAGTCACCAGCTTCTCATCCAACTCTTAGGAACCCGCTGGCTGTTCAGAAGATGAACTGCTGTGCAGCCATCGGGCTCTTACCCGAGCTGGTATTATCTTCAGGGATGCTGATTTATGAGGAACAAAATAATTGCATTTTGATTTAAACCTTGGGGTGCTTCAGGTACTGCAATTCAAGCAAAGCATTTTGGGATGTCACAAAGCTTGCACCACAGTATAGATTTGTGGGTGTTTGAAAATCAATTATCATTAATATAACAAGTGCCAAGTGCTGTTCAACTTGGAAGTTCTGTTGGGGATGTTATCAAGGAACAAAACAGATCCTGCAACTCCTGAATTACTTGCCAGTATTTCCAATTTAGTGGCTTTTTGTTGTGGCTTTTTGTTTGCTTATTAGTTTGTCTTTGAAGGAGAAAAAAATACCCAAAACAAAACAAAAAAGCCTAAACCAAACAAAAATTAAAGAGTGACAATATAACATGTTGGAAAATCACCTCTAATAATGTGCCCATTATTCTCAAATGAAACTTCAGCAAATATGATGACAAATTTTCATCACTAAAAGAGTATATTTCTTGCTCTTTAACATTTTGAAAATCTCTGTGGCTTTGTGCTATTCCCACAGCTCCTCAGGCAAAGCGAAGCATTATTTGTGCTCCTGGAAGGGTACATTCTGGTGAAGGGTGTCTGCTGGTTGAACACTACACTGAGGCTTGCAGGACCTACATTCACCTCTCCAGTTTGCTAAAACTCCTAGAGGACAAGCTTTTAAACTCCAGGTTAGACTCCAGGCTTAAGAGTGTAAGGAGAAGCAAGCCCTGTGTTTCTGGCTCAAGTGATCCGACATGAAGCACAGCAGCTTCGGCACAAACGCACTAAGAGCTCTGGGGGTTTCCTGTCAGCCTATCTCTGCAGCTTCACCTTAAGTTTGCTGATCCCACAAGTAATAAGTGCTGTTTTATGAAAGTAAGCTCCACTCAACATTTGGAAGCCAATCCAGATTAGCTTTGGTGCTGGATAAATGATTCCTGCAAAGCCGGATCCATCTCCCTGTTGCCAGATTGCTACAGCAAGAGACCAGTTGCCATCAGAACAGTTTTCCTGATACAATTCAATTACTTTGTGCTGCCTTGATAATTTCAATTAGTCCAAAATAAAGCAAGTGTGGCCAAATTTAAAAGGAGCACTTTGGAGACACTAATTCCAACTCGACTCTGGTAGTCAAGCCCTGATTTATTCAGAAGTAACTCAGTGTCACTGGTAAGAGGCCCACAGATTCCATGAGGGATGCAAAAGCTTGGTTGTGGCTCAGTGAAATGAGCAGTGCCAACAAACACTGCAAAGGAGGCTGTCACCCAAGTGGTACTTCTTACTACACAGCAGGGACCAAACTCTTCTTCCAATCACAATATAAACCCGAAGAGTATTGTGTCTGGGATTTGTTTGTATTCCATTGCTCAGAGAGCAGGGCAGGGTATCTGGAGCAGCTTTATTCACTGAATTTCTTGTCTACAGCTCGCACATATTTATACATCCTGACAGTGACAGCACCTGAGGAGGGGCCAGGTCCTGCTACTTGCTATTTAACCCACTTTCATTGTCATTTTAGGGCATGGCATCAGGAAGCCAGAGTTAATCAGTTCCCTTGGTCCTACACCCCTTTGAATTTAAAATATTTCCTCACACGCCCTGCATCTTTGTTTTAACTAAAGATGTGTATTCCTCTGTTGGTTCTAGCCTGTTCTGGCTTTGCTGGGATAGAGTTGATTTTCTTCCTCATAGCAGGTGCTGTGCTGTGGTTTGGATTTAGTGTGAGAATACCACTGAGAGCACACTGATGTTGTGGTTGTTGCTAAGGAGAGCTTACCCTGAGCCAAGGACTTTTCATTTTCTCATGCTCTGCCAGTGAGGAAGTGCACAAGGAGCTGGAGAGGAGCACAGCTGGGACAGCTGACCTGAACTGGCCAAAGGAATATTCCATCCTACATGCCCAGTATATAAACTGGGAGGAGCTGGCCAGGAGCTGCTGATCACTGCTATGTTGTGCATCACTTCTCTTAGGTCCTATTCCTCTCTCCCTTTTGGTTGTCTCCCTTTTCATGACTATTATTACTGTAATATTATCTCATTTTATTTCAGTCATTAAACTCTTCTTATCTCAACCCATAGGGTTTTCCTTACTTTTTTCAGCTTCTCCTCCCCACCCCACCCCAAAACTCATCATAACCTTTATTTCTGTTCATGTCAGCCCTGCAGGGAGAGAGAGCAATGAACATCTGTGAATGTGCCTCCTTGCTGCTGCTAAAGTTGATGCCAATTCCTCCCTTCCTACCACTCCAGTAAGTGCCCAGCTGGCTCTGCTTCTCACAGAGCAGTTCACAAGCTGTTTCACAGGGAGGTCATAACATGCAAGTCTAAATTTATGCAGCTTCTGTCCTGAAGGAAATTAAGGATTCCAAACTGAGAGAAGTCCTGCTTATCTCAAGGTGCTGTTCTGACAGCACAAAAAACATGCCCTAGGTGATATCCACTGCTTCAAACTGCCTCTAAAAGTTACAGGCATCTAAAAATAGCCAACTACCTAATCCTTGTGATGTTAACAATCCCCATCAGAAAGCAGTTCCCGAACAATAGCTATGCTCTAATGGTTCTTCGCTGCCTCCCAGCTCCAGCAGGACTGACACAGAGTCAGCCAGCTCTCCCCTTTCATCCTGCCTTGAATGCAAGTGCTGAAATTAATGCTCGACTGTCCTATGGACTTACAGGTAATACTGGCATACAAACTAGGCTACCCGAGGTCTAATTCCCTTTATCACCACTGCCAGAGGAGAAAGGAAACAGTCTCTGGGCTTCTGAAACACCATCTGCCCTCGATGTCAAAACACAGCTGCCCTAAGGAGACCAACCATGCAGATGTAACCAAGATCACCTTTCCCATTCAGCAGCAAGGCAGGTTCTACACCACAGTCCAACCTAGAGCTCCACAGAGGCGGCTGCTAAACGTGTCACAGGGTCCCTCTACCCTCCCGGTGTCTTGGTGCAGAAGAAGAGACACTCATATGAGACAATTTAAAAATTCAAAACTCTTGCAAGGTCAAGCGAGCCTTCCCCAGAAAGGACCTGCTGTAGGACATGGGGTTACAGAATGTGAGAGAATAAATTTATGGCACCCCAACATAAATTACTCTACCATTTAATGCCCAGACAGTGGGTTGACTGGAGCAACCACCAGGTCTGTTCTCTGCCTAGAACCACCTGCAAACACCCGTTCCCAGTGCAGGGAATATCTTGTGCTGGGCCGTACCCGAAGCTGCACTATATCTCCCTGCAGGTTCCCTGAGAACCTATTCCACTGTGATATTCTCAGGGCCCTTTACGGCGCTACAACATCAGCTGCAAATGAAGCCATTCTTTTCTCCTGCTCCCCACCCCCGGGCGGTCTGATCCCGAGAGGACAGGTCCTCGTAGCCGCTTGTCTGGAAGGCTGAGCAAAAAATAATTCACCGGAGAAACCACAATTCCTGGGAGCCCCGAGGGAATCCTGAGGGCAAAGTCTATCGCCCATAAATGACACGCCGGAAAACCTGTCCCAGAAGGATTAAACACTACGGTTTTAATCACACCTATGGATAAAAGTGACTTTTTAATTTCCTTTTTCTACATAACTGATCTTTGCATTTTTTATATTCATTGCTAAGGAAGCTCCCGGTGTTTCATTTGCAAAGCTGACATCCACTGCATATCAAATTGAGTGCTGGCTGCTTTTTAGAATACACATGATTATAGTTGCATTCCAGCATTTTCTTACTCTTTTATTGGCCCCCTCTAATAAAATTCTCTCCATACCCGTCCTTGCACTTACCATACCAACTAAGCATGGTCCCTGAATTATTCATGAATCACTTTCCATGATGAACCCATATGAAACAGTTGTCTAGAAATTATCAGAATACTGTAAATTAGTATTTTTATACCCAATAGGCGAGATGTCTTGAGAGCAAAGTTACTGCATTAGTCAATTAACACTTGTGAGACAGCCTAACACAAAAATCCACGGTTCAACGTACCACAGCAACAAGGAGCACCTTGATAACACACACATTGGTACTTGGTTTCATTACTAAAATACCTAGACTTTGTTAGGAAGCTCTCAGTCAGATTTATAAGGCAGCTTCAGCATTCTCTCTCTCTCCCCATCACCAGAAAAACTTGATCCAAAGAAAGAGGTAAGTTAAATATTTCAGGCAAAATAAGGGTCACATTCAGTTTCTGCAAAATCTGCACTCTAATGGTGAGAATAAGACACCAGAAGAAGCAACATCATCTATCAGCAATGCAGATTAATGTTTGATATTATGCTTCCTTTGCTCTTTGGGGCATTGAGACAAATGTGTGCATATTTCTCTGCTCTATGAAATTGCTGATAGGCTAATTGAGCAAGTTTAATCTAAAAACAAAGGGCCGCCTATGATAAATTTGAAAGCAGCAGCCCACTCTTACAGTATACACTTCTATTTAAGAGTCAAAATACACAGGTATAACAGATAACAGATGAGCAGAAATTTCACAATCATTAGTGAGCCACTGGACTATTTAAAAAAAAAAAGTAGCCAAAATGGTCCTACACGTGGAGTTGCTTTTTGGATATCTTTTACAGATGAAATCCAGTTAACCAGATACCCTTTTCTGAAAAGTGAACTCCCAGAGAAAGATAACACGTCCACTCCATCCTTTTGCCCCCAAAAAACCCTTATCTCTCAACAATTAAACAGAGAGCTGCCAAAGGCATATACAGATGGGAAAAACTGAGCATGAAGATAAAGGGTGATGGAAACAGGTAATTTCTGATAGTCACATTTACAGATGAAATCCAGTTAACCAGATACCCTTTTCTGAAAAGTGAACACTCACAAAAACTTCAGTGTGATTACAGCTCAAGCTGAGCTTTACAGAAACCAGGCAGGTGAAGGTGCTTTCTCTTTTAAGATGCCCAAAATAAACTGACTCCACAATTCTGAATACTAATCAATACTTGAAGCAGTTTTTATCTGATGCATTTTTAAACGTGCAAGAAGAAAAACACTGATTTTCTACAAAGTCTCTACGGAGGCTTAAAACAAAAAATTAAATTAAAAAAAGGCATTGAATTGTTTCCTAAAGGTCCCAGCAATTCCCTGCCAGCAGGGAATCCTGCCAGTACTCAGGGCTGGAGGGTAAGGGTCTGGAGGGTAAGGCCAGGCTGACATGCAGAGAGCAGCAGAGACCAAAGCTGCAATTTGTACCTTGGAAATAACACTTGTACACACATGATTTGTATGGATGAGGGCAGACTGGCCACACACAGCTGCCTCTAAACATTTTGCTTTTAGTGGGAGTGTTTTTCAGAAATAAGGGTGAGTAATGCCTAAGATGAGAGGCTGGTATTTCAAGGAAATATTGATTAGCTATCACAGTGTTATTTCCAGCTAATGAGAAGGTCAATGCCATTGCAGGAAAGAGGAGGTGGAAGCCTGGTTTGCCTCCAAATGATACGCGATGCACGACGACAGATCAACACAGTTGTGGGGTTCGTAATCGCAGGAGGGCAAACGTCGAAGTTAAAAATGAGGACATTTCATCTGGATTTTGAATATAGGAATCTTAGAAAATCTAAATTCTACCCCTGAGTCTTGTGGAATGACCACTGTCTGTAATACTTGCCTTATGGCATTCCAAGTGAGTGTTTACTTCTCATCATCCTGCCTATATTAACCTCGCAGGTCCTTAAGTCATCTCAAGGATATTCAGTTTTTTCAAACAAAAAATCAGCAATATTTATTCCTTAGAATAAGTAATGTACTGCTCACACAGCATTCACTCAAGACACACATCCTCAATGCATGTGCATTAAAAAAATCCAGTTCATCCAAATCACTTAGTGCTCCCAGCAGCTACAGTTAATGGAGGGATACCTGCAATTATCCACCAGCACATTTTGCCTCAGCAGACTTCTGGATAAATATGAACAAGGCTCTTATCCAGCTGGAAACCACCAATATTGAAGTCAAGCTACATCCTTTTAATTAGCTCAGACTCATCTTTGATTCACCAGACACAGACCCCAATTTGAGGTTCATTTCCTGATGTTTCACAGGACAAGCAGCTTTTCATCCAGATGGAAAAATAAAAAATTCATAGCATTTATCTCTTTAATAATTCCAATTTAAGTGTTTCTGATTCTTGGGATGGAAAACAGGCATGGAACCTGTGTGGTTCAAAGTAGCTCAGTAACTGAACAGTCAGAGAACACTTCAAATTAGAAGTCTGAGCTCCCACTCTGCATTAGTTCTCACTCAGCAGAAGAAATAGAGACTCACTGGACCAGCTTTACCACACTGACGGAGAACGGGAGCAGAACTCACTCCCAGAGAGCTGCCCCCCATGTCCTATGTGTGTGGTCAAGGTACTAACTCTCAGACAAATAGATATAAAGCAGGAGAACCCTGTACCTGGCCAAATCCAAGCCCAGGCTGGCAGGGCTCGAGCCCCTGCCTGTCCTGCACGTGCTGTGTGACAGCACCATCCCATCTGCCCTACAGGATTTGGGTACCTTGAGGATCTGTAGGCTGATCACAGCTTTGATAAAGCACTGAGCAACACAGATGCCACTAGCAGGCAGGTCAACACGTGTTACACTCTGTATCTGGAGCCTTTCAAAACGCACTTCTGGCCACAGGCCGTTAAATCAGATGTGAACAGCCCAATACCCCTGGCCAGGGACAGCACTGGAGCAGACCAGACATGAAAGGTATGGTCCAGATCCTCCATTTCATCACCACTTATGAACAGAACAGAGCAATAAGAATTATTTTAATTTATAAGGGTGGTATTATCAGCAGAATTTGGATAGAAACAGCATCTTTATACTGCTCTGTGGATATGTCCACTTACATGCACATGAACGTATGCACATCCCTCCCGCTCTCCAGAGACACCCAGGTTGGCTTTTCCATAATTACCAAGCATTTCAGCTAATTGCAGAAGAGTTGTGCAATATGTCTCTGCATTAACTTTTTTCCTATCACGTCACACTGGCACAGACACACAGGTAATGAAGCCAGGGCAGGTATAGTTACGTGTGTACATCTACCTGCATCCACATGGGACATGTACTACTATAACTATTTCCGTTTTCTCAACCAGTGCACTTATGACAGGCATAAAAACTGCAGGAGGGAGCTGAGAAGTTGGAAAAAAAGAAGCCTTTCAGGAGACAGCAGCTCTACAGCCCTGCAGCAGCTCAGGGACCGAACAGGAGTTGGACTGCACGGCCAGCGCTCACAAATCACACTTTGACACCTGAGGTGTCTGGATGGACATTCACAGAAATGTTTCTGTGCTCTCAAGATAACTGGCAGCCAGTGAACAATAGGAGAGGTTTCTGTGTGGCCAAAGCCTAAGGCACAATGTTGTCCTAATGTGTACACAGCACAGCGTTATTCCAATAGGAACCAGTTTTAGTGCTTGAAATACTTCAAGAGTCACCCTCAATCAGTCAGCTGAAAAGTTGACAATTACCAGAGAATAACCAAGAACTTCAATCACCTGCATTTGAGGCTGTTCCTTCCCATTTCATCCTAAAAAGTGCAAACTGAACATAACATTCTTAAAAACCCGATTAAATCTGTGAGATTTTTGTGCAAACTGGGACCATCCCACACACAGTGTAAGACAGATCTCTACAGGCATTTGTGGGTTCTCTGAATACAGAGAATGGGGCTAAACAAAATTGTAATCTGATGACTGTCTTTTTTTACACAGTGCTTCCTCTGCATATTTTTATGCCAGATTAGGTTGGTTTTATTTTGCATTCTGCATTACTATTTAATGGATTTAATCCCCTGTCCTGTTGCTCTAACAGGCAAAATCCTGGTTTGTTTGGTTTTTTTCTCTAAGTCTCCAGACCAGTGAAGCATCTTCAGGACACTGGAAGAATTTATTCTGCTCGGGAAGCAAAGGTTAAGAGACTTCCCATTGATCAGAAAGTTCCTTATATTAATCACTAAAGGATCATCTGATTCAGCACAGCCCTGTTAGTGGCAACACTCTGAACAAAAAAGCTTTCCAAAGACTAGGAGGGCAGGCAGTCTTGGAAAATTAGCCCAGGCTGATAAGCAGAGCCCTCTTAAAGAAAAGGAACCTTATTAAAGGATGCTACACAGCTGTGGCACCTCTACTTGAGAATAATTATGTGGGGAACCACTGCCTTTCTACTAACCCTTCATGATAATCCAGTGTGTTGAATGATTTTGAGCCCACTTGAAAATACCTTACAGGGTTTGAAGTGGGTAAAGGGCTCAACGCAGAACATCGTATTTTCTAATAATAAAAGATCACACCATTAATCTTGATAAGTTACTTTCTTTTGTTGGACTCAAAACTCAAATCCTAATTCTAGAAAATCTATGGATATATGAAATAATTAGTACAGAATGCTGACATTGTGAAATAGATCCTTTGGTAACTCTTAGAAATAAAATTTTGACCAGGAAGATTTTTTTGTGCCTCAGGGGTTGTTTTTTTGTCTGTTGTTTTGTTTTGGGTTTTTTTGTTGTTTGCTTGTTGGGTTTTCTTAAAACTTTTTTTTTTTGCTTAAAAAAACGACCACCAAGTGTCTTGGCAAATAATAAATGAAGAGCTATAAAGGGAGGAAAGACTGACAGCCAAAACAAGCTGCTCATCAGGGAAATTACTTCATTGGGTAGTTGTTTTGATTAGCCCCAACAATGAGGTCCTCTGAATACCTAAAAACATCCCTGACAAAGAATCCAAAATCTGAATTTCTTATAAAAGACAACAATGGAACTGTGACAGACACATAGGCTTGCTCTCCATCAGGAATGCCAGAGCATGCTCTCGGGCATGCAAGGAGAACACAAAATGTACACCTGTCATCATATTCCTAAGTTTACCTCAATAGAAAAAGGCTCAAATAACCTCTGCTTTTAAATAAGAAGGGAGTAATTTTCTATTTTGTGATGGAAAATTCGCTTCTTTTGAAGGCACTCTGGAAAATGACTGTGACTTGGCAGCAGAGACCTTCCTGTGAAACTGGATGCTCCTTCCTATGGATGTAAAAACTCTACTACTCTTCATGCAATTTTATCTAGGAAAAAACTGTGTGATGTCCTCATGAAAATGAATTTATTTCACTTAAGCTTTTCCAGAGGTGTACACAAGTTGCATTTGTCTAATTCTGCACTTGAAAATGTCAGGCATTTTCCCTAGTAAAAATTCAGTCTAAACCTCAACACCTGAGAGGTGTTGGCCCATTTTAATTTAGCTTCTAAGCTAAAACTGAGGACAGAAGAAAAAAATATCCTAGAAGGTATTAATCTTTAAAATGACAGAGATTTGAAATTAAATTATCCTACCTCCCCAAATTATAATTTAAACTACAATACTGTACTTCTAAATGCTGGTCAAACCTAAAACAATTCTTTCTAAACAGTCTTTGGTATGCAAAGGGACCTACAGAGACTTGGCTAAGCTGGGCACCTTTGCTGTAGAAGAACTACCAGGTTTTTGGGTTATATTTCTCCCCTGCTTTGCTGATGTTCCAGCCTAGGGAGAACCATGGAAGTGCACTGCCCCTCTGCAGTCCAGGAGACAGGCTGCACTCTCCCTCCTGTCTTCTCCTGCTTCTTGGAGTGCCAGCAGCACTCCAGGCAATCCAAGATCCTCCTTGGCAATCCCAAGCTAACAACCTCTACAGCCTTCCAGACTCGGACGTAGCATGTAAAGTTTGGAAAACCAGAATATCCTGAGTTGGAAAGGACCCACAAGGATCATCCAGTCCAACCCCTGGCCCTGCACAGACACCCCAATATCCCACCCTGTGCCCTGAGAGTGTTGTCCAAACGCCCCTGGAGCTCTGTCGGCCTTGGTGCTGTGCCCACTGCCCTGGGGAGCCTGTTCAGTGCCAACGACCCTCTGGGGGAAGAGCCTTGTCCCAATATCAGCCTAACCCTGCTCTGACACAGCTCCAGCTGTTCCCTCGAGTCCTGTCACTGGTATTATGGATAACAACCATTTTCTTTGCTTTTCCTACCAAATCCCAAAATCCCCATTACACGCCAGGTGTTGCCTTCCAGTCCCATCCTGACCTTCCCTTCACTCCATTTCACCTGGACAGCTTTGGAGACAATCAAATATATCCACAAATATACTCTCAAACACCAAATCAGAACAGGCAGCTCTCGGCCCCACCTACACAGAATTGCTGGTTGATATTTTTCAATACAACCGCAAATATTTAAATACAAATGTAAATATATTTAGCTGACTCAGTATGCAATGGGCTGGTATTTTCAAAGCTCCTGGAAGACTAAGCTGTATTCCTCATGCAGAGGCTGAGAAGTTTACAACTTCCTTGGGAGGGGCAGAGGAGGGGCAGGCACTAAGCCCTGCTCAGTGACAGGATCCCAGGGATTGGCCTGAAGTTGTGTCAGGGCAGGTTTAGGACGGATATTAGAAAAAGTTTGTTTCCCAGAGGGTGGTTGGCACTGGCCAGGCTCCCCAGGGCAGTGGGCACAGCACCAAGGCTGCCAGAGCTCAAGGAGCATTTGGATGATCCTCTCAGGCACATCTTGGGGATGGTCCTGTGCGGGGCTGAGTGTTGGATTGATGATCCTTAGGGTTCCCTTCCAGCTTGGCATATTCTGTGATTCTGTAAACCTACTGACAGGGTTTTGTACAAATTCTGAAAGCAATGGACAGAACTGAGGTAGAGGCTTTAGTTATGGTAGCATAAAACTGCTTTTCCCTGTAACTGGGCTGAAGGAAACAAGGAAGAGCACACATAGGAAAGGTGTCTCTGCTACTGGGAGCCTCTGAAACCTAACTCAAATGAGATGGAAGCTGTGCTTCCCTATGTGAGTAGTCTACAAACTTTTGCCTAGATATCTAATAGTAATTTTACATGAAGTATGGCCACTAATTTTAGCAGTCACTACTCCCCATTACCCCACGACAAAACCACAAGTCACATCTTTGCAGGCGTGAGGGGAGGAAAGGGCACAACAAACTGATGAATATATATTTTGAACAGCTTTTTAAGACAGATCAGAAAGGCAGTGTGCCAAGACACGTGCATACCATGCAGTGCTAGTACCTAATGAGTACGTTTAAAATACCATCTGCCTTCAAATAAACTGCATTTAAATAAAGCTGTGCAGTACAGGATGTCTGTTCCAGGAGGAACTTAATTTAAAGCCAGCAGTTCTCCCACCAGATGATATCAAAGGTCTGCTGTGATTCTGCACGATCTAGAACCAAAGGCAGGGACTGGGAAGGGGTCAGTCAAGAAATGCAGTGGGATATCAAGGCAAATTTCTGGGATTTTATTTTCTTTCTCCCCAGTAATTAGAGTAACAGTCTGTGGCTTTAATTCAAGGGTGCTTGGGATTCTCAAGTTTAAATGTTCAGCTTATCTGAGAGGGCAGATATAACTAGAGCTTTGTCAACTGACATCAGGCAAAGGATGCATCTTTCGCTAACGAGCCCAGGAAAGTGCAGCTACAACCATTTTAATTGCCAGAACAAACTCCTTGGGACTCCTCATTACTAGAAATGATCGGGTTTGATACACAACTAACCACTTCCACTCCAACCCAGCCTTCTGCATCACTGCACTCCAGCATCCCGTACTCAGGGAGAGGCCTGGGCTTGTCTGACCAGGCCATCACGGCTGGAAAACTAAACTGCAAAGTCACAAGGATATAAACAGCTGAAATGGGTGACTCCAAACTGTTCTGCTCAGCTTCCTCCTATAAGCAGCCCTCTGTAAGCACACAATTTGCTCTCCTTAAATCATTCCCCTCATGATTGTTCATCAATCAGTTCTTCACATTTGTAAATGCTCCCCACCATTTCTTGCAAATGAAAAATACACACTTGCATATAATTAAGATCTAATCACTTAAAGACATAAAGCTGGAATTAATTTCGTTGGCACACACATTCCAACAGCAACAGGAGGCTCTGAGGAACCTTCAGGATCCCCTGTATTCATCTGTATGCAAACATGGTCACAAAAGCTTGCCACCTAGAAAAGCAGAACAGATGGGAAACACATCCAGATTAAGTGATTTCAAGGAATACTGGCACTGAGCTAAGAACTGAGCACGGATCTTGAAGTCCCAAGTGCACATCTTTTCCACAAGACCATTTATTTTCTGTCAACAGAAACCTTTGTGTGAGCCAAACCCAAAAAACACAAGACAAATTAGGTATCAGCCTGTAACTCAGGTCCTGCACAACGAATACAAGGTGTGATCTTATTTCTTAAAATACAACACTGATTATACTTAAGGATTCCCATCCTCCCTCTATTCAATTTATTTAAAGCTAAACCAAACTCTTAAAAGAACCAGTAAAGCAATTACTGGGTTACAGAAATAGCTGTCTAAGTAACTGTACTGCAATAGTTGTGATTGAATCCCGCCTGTACAATTTCTCTCTGGAACATTTTCTACCCTGAGCTGGTATTTCACCAAATATTACTGGGTTTGGAGAGTTTAGTGTCTCAGCTGAAAATTAAGATTCCACATTGTCCTTCCTATAAAGTCCACATCTCCCTTTATTTGCTGCCAGATTAGCTTTTATAGGTGTCCTTATTCAGTAGGCTCAGGCTATGGAGATATGCCACCCGATTCTGTGGTAAAAAACACCAAGGTGCTACAAGTCAACCCACTGCTGATCTTCCCTCCCAGCCATCTCCCACATAAGGTGAGATGCTGATTAACAAATATGATCTTGAGACCACTTAACAGGGATTTTTAATTTCTAGCACCTTGTTCATCTACCTCCAAGTCTGCCAGCCTGGTTCTGTCACTCTGATTTTTTCCTGTAAAACAGCCCCATTAATTTCAATGAGACTATTTGCAGAATAAAGTGAGAAGAAACCCAAGATATATCTGAACACATAACAGTTCTTGCATCTGTCAGTACATTTTCCAACAACTCTTTCCTGCAGAACTAAGCTCTGTGAGTTTTGCTCACCACAGGCATGTTGATCACCACCTCCCTGCTGTTCATTACTGGAGGAGTCTACCTGCAGCAAAAGAGGCACGATGCCACAGAACACTGGGCCATTAGAGAATAAGGCCAGCTCTTTAAACATTTCAAATTCCACTAATTCTTCCACTGAAATCTTTCCTAAAGGGGCCTTTTCTATTAATACATTTCGACTATAAAAAAAGAAACTAATCTAGGGGAAAATCCGTAGATTAATGTTAAGCCCTTTTTTTCCCCTGCTATTATTATTAAATCTGCCTTTCTCTTCCATATCTTGGCAGGCAGTCTAGCAATTTTTTGCCCACGCAGTCCTATTACAGAGCCTCCTTAGTCCTCGTGGTTCTTAGCAATGCACACAGAGCACACACCCAGGGCAGTAACAGCACGCTGGGGGGGAACAAAGTGTCTCCTTCATCCCCATACTGATGGATGTTGGGCCCATTTTACCGATGTCCCCAGTGTTCTGTGCACTTAATCACTGTCTTGATCCTGTATACAAAGGTGGAATAGGGAAAGCAGCAGGACACAGGCAGTTTCAGAGATGGATTAGACATATGCACCAGCTTAAGCACTCCCCTCCCTTCAGATGTTCACTTCCAGCTTGAAGTGATAAGAATATGTTGAACAATCAGTGCAGTTTCATGGCAGAGCTCAAATGATTTTACACCGTGCACCTGTGGCCCCATAAAGCCTTCCTGAAGTTTTTACAATGTTTATTTGAATATTTAACATTCAGCAGTGGAACACTGCTTTACAACTTCCCTGCTTGACTGAGTGCTTGCTGTTTTATTTTGGCTACTATATTGCCAGTAGTTTTTATTTGCGTATAGAGTTGCTTCCCTAAAGAAATAAAAATGCATTTCAACTGCAACAGACTGGAGCAGGAATAATTTTTTCTCTTTCTTCTACCTTGTTCGCTTCACAAAATACTCTTGACTTGCTCGAAAACAGAAGCAAATAAAAAGACAGATTCCTGTCTTGTAAGCAGCATTCAGGTAAACGTAATTCAGGCTTACCTTTCATATTGAAGCTTCAACTAATTATCAAGTAATGAATACATGTGATGCATTATTAGGTGCCTAAAATTTTTCTTACACTTTAGTGACAATCTTCTACAACTAGGTTGTTCACATAATTATCTGTTGTACCCTTATACCTCTTCACTGGCCTCAAGAATAAGGCGGCTATCAGGCTTACATCTTCCTTAAGGGGCAGGATGTGTACAAAACCGATTTACTAAGTTCCAGTACTTATGACTTCGACTGAAACGAGCCCTCTTTTAGTAATACAAATTAAATCCTTCTGAAGTTTAAGCACTCTAAGGGTTCATAGGTTGAGGTTTTTTAACACTTCTCCACATTTACCTCTTTTACTGCACACAGCTTGACCCCGTATTTCAAACAGCAGGGAAACCAAGCTGACACTCACACTGGCACCCACTGCATAGCCCCGACATGGAATCATTTAAACCTTAAGAAAGAAATCCCCAAATCCACCAAGTGCCATCCACAAACAGCTCTGGTAGCACCTACATGCACTGGCAAAGGTGCTCTGGCAAGAGGGGGATGAATGTTGTCCTTCTAGGACCGTTGCAAGCAAGACAACATCAAATGATCCTAAATCATCTCTACGTGGCACCCATGGCTGGGTCACACCAGCAGGAAGGGGTTAAGGAAACAGGCAGCCACCTCTCCTCCTCCCCTGCTCTCAGTAGTACAGTTATCTCTGAGGATTGATAGTCTCTCTATATTCAGGTTAATAACTGACCTAGAGATGTAAAACATTTACTTTAATACTCTTCTTGCAGAGGATTTTCCACAGTCTAAGAATGTTCATCCAAACACTGATTGGCAAGAGGCACCCTTCTTAATTCATTCACCTATTTCATTGCAAAAATCCTGTCTCCCTTTCCCTCCTTTCCCCTGTGTCAGTCTCCCTTTCAAAGGCTGGGCTCCTCTTCTGAGGGAATTTCTTTTCCAGGATCACTGCTGATTTTGTAGAGGGGCTGGCAGGTGAGAAACACCTTTCTCTCCATGCTACCTTTGTTTACCAATAGCTTGAAACATCTGATGCTTCCCAAAATATGCACAACAGAGAGAAGTATGAGGCAGAAATACAGGAAGTGTAAACCTGCTGTGCAGCAATGCTATCAAGAATGGATTTAAACACATAACTACATCTGTTGGTATAACAAAAGCTTACTTTTCCTCTTGTTATTTCATCATTTACCTCAGATAGGGCAGGTGCTTTCTGAGAGGAGGAATGAGGTTTCCACAGAGTGCAGCTCTCCAGTCACCTTCACCTCCTTTCAATGTCAACAGGCACAGAAACCCTGAGGAAGCTGAATCTGCAGAGTAGAGGGAAAGGGAGAGCCCAGCTTAGCTCCATTACTCCTTTGTACTTTGGAAATGATTCATGTATTTGCTGGAACTGTTTACAGAAGTGCTTAACTGTATTAAAGTCTCTTAAGAAAGTGCTAAATTCAAACTGATCAGAAATCCAAATATTAATCCTGTGGTAAGGACAGGAACGCTGTTATGGAATTCAGTGGCTTAATTTTAAGGCAGTGATTTTGAAACCATGAAAGACACCACCAGCCAAGAGGATCTAGAACTTCACTGTCCTGAAATGGGGACATTTTTAATTAGCCACAGCCAGGGAGGGAAGGGAGGAGATCAACTCAACCAAAGTACCAGGTGATGGAAAACCCTCCCTCCAGGAGTGTTCAGAGCATCACATGCTCAGGAACATGCTCATCACATCCCAAGGAGCGGCTAAAGACAATCCAGAGCTTTTTGGAGACAAACCACACGCAAAACACAGGTTATTATTGTAGTGCCCTCCCCTTGCATTAGGCCATCGGGTAGATGAGACTACTGACAAAGAAACCTTCCTCCTCCTGCTCAAAAACAACAACAGAACCTTGGACTAAAGAGAGCTGACAGCCTTGTTAACATCAATTACACATGAAAATATATCTTTGCAATTGCTCCTCTTTATGAAATGCATTATTAGCACTGCTGGCATGTTCACTGTAACACGAGAGAGAAATCACTTAATTAGACTGATTGAGGCTCAGAACAAAAAGAATCTATGTTACAAGCAGAAGTTAAAGGTTGCCACTGTTGCTCGAAGTGTTTGAGAAGATGCCAAGTGAGTTGTTGGTTTTGCTTGAGTGTTAGTGCTCTGCAGAACCCAGTGCTGATACAAATTTAGCTGCAGGCATGTACTTAAGGATACAGTATTTGAGATTGTGATCAGCCTATAATGCAAAATAAAGCTAAATTAAAAGCTGGCCTAATGCATTTTTAATATTGATATGCAGTGATAAAGCACCCATGGAATCTCCACAGCATTTATGAACTAGGACACTCCACAACTGATCATCAGTGATCACTACAGGAGCACTTAAAGCCAAGGAGGACCTGTTATCCTTCTGCACTACAGGAACTCATTCACACTTTAGAGCTCACGGTGACAGTCATAAAAAGCAGTAATTTTACCAGGTGACAAACAGAAGGTGGCACAGCCAGCTCAGAAAGGCAACAGTGAAACCTGGGCACTGTAACAGGCTGCTGTAGGTGCCCTCCCAGCTGCTAGGGCTCTTCCCAAAGTGTGCTGTTTGGAAGAGGAGTAGGGTAGGCACTGATCTGGGATGATACAGCATTCCCACATGGAGCCCCACTCTGGCACTTCACTGTCTTTCAGCATTCAGAAGACATGAAACATCAGTGGATACTCTTTGTTCTCATACAACATTTATGTCCTCGCCAATCTCTCTCAACAGCCCAGAATTTCACAGCCATCTGCCATGCCCTCCTATTTGGCCTTTCCAGGAAGCCAACAGACCTTGGCACTTCCCTCTGCTCCGTGCAGGGTGTTCAACACTGCTGAGCGCCCCTGTCTGCACCTTCCCAGCTCTCACACAGCCCTGGGATCCACCCTGTGCACTCCATGAGCAGCATATTGCACTCTGTAGCCTTTTCACAAGTCATCCTGAACCTTCTATTATTCTTTCACATAACCACTAAGCTGATACTTTAAGAATTATCCCAAATTATTCCAAAATCTCTTTCATAGGCAATAATGGCTAATTTAAAACCCATCAACACATACAGCTAGTCAGGACTGTTCCCCTGTTTTTGAGTTTCCTCTGGCACTGTATTGTCAGTCATGGTACTTTCTAGAACTCCTGACATTCACAGCAGCAGTGTAATTTCAACATTGTGGAATAACTCCAACTGCTTCCTCCCTAACTCGGTCATCTTTCCAGGTCAGTTATGAACACAGGGAATGCTGCAAGTCCTAGTTACACTAATGGTGAAATCTGGTCAGTAATACCTGTCACTGTCTGGGGGTTTTACCTTTTTATTTACCATGGAAACCCAAGTGACATTCATCTATAAATGCTTATTCTGTAGCAGATTGGATACTTTAGGAGTCTTCAGTGAAAGGCTTTTTTCAACCTCTTGAAAATACAAACACTACAACAAGCAGATCATTGTTCTCAATCTGCTCCTTCAAAGAGCTCTAACAGCTCTATACTTCCTCTGAAAAGAGGTACTGAGTGTTTTCTACTGAAATTATATTCATTCATTGCTGAGAAATGTTATCATTTTCCCATTTCATAAAAATATGTCTGGGATTAATATAAACTGCCAAAAGTGGTACCTCTGAGGATACAATCTCCTCCTACCACTGGAATACTGTGATGGGAGCTCCACGGTAAGGATAGAATGACTCTCCTATTTGCACAATCTAATAAACAGGGACTGGTCCTTGAAATAAAGTGAAACTTCTTAGAAAACAGGAAGTGTCATGAAGGAGGTTCTCGATACAGTACATCCAGATTTTGCAATGCACTTAGTTCTGCAACTAAGGGATGAAGCACCATCCAAGGGGCAGGTCACAGTCCCTGCTTTTACAATATCCCCTCGGGCCTGCCTCGGGATGTTCAGCAATACTTCCACTCCAAGCCTTGCATCTGCTGGATTCACACAGCTCCATCTCTGTCAAATCAAATGCACCTAAATCACATCTCATTATACAGGAAAATCTTACTCCACTCCCGGTCACTCATCATAACATGTTACACTCCAGCTCCAGCCGCCAGATAAACCCCAGAGGACGATTGCCATGTGCGTTTCCCCGAGTCAGTCATCAATTTTCCCCAGCATTTTGCCACAGGTAAAATTTGTCACTGCTGGTGCTCCCATTTATCACGGAAAAAATGTAATGTGCCCTCCCACAAAGAGCTGCTGCACCAGCTTCTCTGGTTTCCCTGGCGCAGAACACCAGGCTGTGCCACACCGGCACCTGCAGGGACGGCGGAGCTCAGGGCCTGCTCCAAGCCATCACACAGTCCCCTCGAATCAACACTGCTCCTCTGATTATGACACACATGCTTTTAAAGGCCTTACAACACTTTTCTTTAAAAAACCCCAAACGTTCCAGCCGTTTGCTCAGACTCATTTCTAAGGTAGGTCCTAAAGTAGGATCTGAGGACACTCAGTGGCGTTCAGCACATGGGCAGGAGGAACGACAACAGCATGAAGAAATGAACACACAGCTCAGATCAGTCATCTCTCGATTTTAGGAGCCGGTGTTCTTCATGTGCCATGTGCTGGGTAACATGTGATTGCATTAAGTTAAAATGGATCTTTAGCAACTATTTCCAGGGCAGCTGCAGCCTGATGTTCCTGACATGTGCAGAGGGAGTGATGTTCACACAGCCCTTCCATTCTTCAGCTTCTGTACCTTCTCAAACTCAGCACATCCAAAAAGGACCAAGTGCTAAAGAGGATTCTGCAGGGTACCCCTTCCTATTTCGACTATGAAAAATACATGTAAATCCTTCTTTCGCCAACTCTTCACTTCATGATAGTTAGTTCTGACCTTAAAGAAAAGATATGCAACACCCTCACTCCTCCAGTAATGAGAGACTCTATTTCCAGTATTAATATTTCTTATCCTATTTGTAGCTCGTTGTTTTTAACTAAGGGCTGAAACACAGAGCATCAGACAAGGGGGATTTGTAATTGATGGTTTTTTTCTGTTTAATCAAAGTTCAATCCGATGCATCTTGAAAAGCCTCAGAACTGCAACAGCTCTTTGCTTCTGCTTTTGATCTCCCTGCAGAAGCACGGCCACTGCCAGCTTCATTAAACACAGCGTGATGATTGCCCCCTGCTCAGGCTTTTTCAGCACACGGCATCCACAGCAAGCCCACGTTAATTCTGCCATTCCTCCCACTGTGCAAACAGCCCTGTCTGCTGGGAACGTGCTAATCAGGCTCCATAGGGCCGACTCACACACCATAAACACGTCACAACAGCAGGCTGAATTTACCAATTTGCTTTCCATTCCCGCTGTTCTCTTCCTCTTCTCACTCCCAGCTCCTGTTTCCATTTGAAACAAAACAGTTTTTCCAGCAGCAACAACTACATCTTATGGGGGAAAAAAAACCCCAAAACACTCGAAGTCAAAAAGAAGAACAGCTGATTCTTTGCTAAGCATTGCCATGTTTTAGAAACCCAAAAGCACCAATATCACCCTCCTCCTGGTTATTGCAACACCAGCTTCTGCCATACTCTGCTTTCCAAGCTCAGTGCCAGTGCTTGGCGTCTAGGCCTTTCGTTTCCTAGCTCTGGTGATTTTTAGTCAGCACAGGCACACTCACCTTACCCACACCCTCCAGCCACCCTCCTCATCCACCTGCTGAGCACAGACTCAGCCTCTGAAGTCACTGCAAAACTTCAGCCAACCACAATCACTCACTGTTTTGTTAATTCTCACACTGGATGCAGCACTCCTCAACTCCCTGGATCATCACTGGGGGCAAAAAGAGTTAAAGGTTTATCTCAAAAGCAAACAGAATCTTTAAAGGACAAGAACCTATTTCATCTGTCTCCTGTAAGAGATGAAAAAGGCTACAGGCTCCAAGTTATGCCGTTGGTAGCTCCCCCAAGCACAGGAAACCTTAGTCCTTCAGGCTCATTACAACCTACAAACCGCCAAGGAAACCCAAGCTCACCGGTGTGGAACGGTGCTTGGTCAGGCGTGCCCGAGGTTAACCACCACAAATAATTCTCTTTTCAAAATCAATTGCATTAAAGGGTGCACGGGACAGTTGGGTTTCATTTGACAAATGACTGCAGATAACCTCACTGGTGTTCCATATCTAAGGAGCAATATTAAGTGCCTGAAGCAATCCAAACATTTAGAGGATTTACCTACAAGAAGAACAAACATAAAGTTGTGGGATATCCAGCCTGCCAAGGGTTCTGCTGCCACGCTCTTCCCATGAGAGCAGTGACCCTGTGTTCCTCCATCTGCTGCTTCCCAGACTGGTGATGGAATCACCCCACTCTGCCAGGATTGCAGCCTCCTGAAAGCCTGGCCTTTCCATGGACCCGTTAAAGGTTCAACTGAGGGGGCATCCACCCAGAAAAACGTCAGCCCCTGACAGTTCATGATGGACAACCCCATAAATACCGGAGGATTTTAACCAAACCTGACCACTGTGCCCACGTGCAGCTCGAGGAGACTGTAGAGCCTCTTACCAACAGACCAGAGTGCTCCCCCCCAAACACCACCAGCAGCACCTGGAGAGCAGGGTCGGCATGTGGGCCACCAGGACTGCCCTGGGCTGGCCACAGCTGCTTCAGCTGGGTCAGTGAGAGCTCAGAGTCTCAGCCAAGGAGCCCACATGTGGGAGGAGGACTGTGTTTCCATACCCTACAGAAAGTGTGGCTGGAACACACAGTATGACAGACAGCACCACTGCTCACCGTTGGGTGACCCTCCTGAAAAGGGTCTGCTGTCAAGTCAATCCTGGATTCTGAACTCGACGCCAGAGAAAGAGCTTTTGCAGTGTGCTGCTCCCGATACAAAAACAACAAAAGTAGTCAGCATAATTCAGAAAAATACCTTGCAAACAGATGGAACAGTCTAGCCTTTCTTCACTGTGTTTTTCAAGTCAGTTCACTGTTGTCTTAAACTAGGCAACTGGTCTTCCATTTGACAGCAGCACCTTCTCTGGCACTGCTTATCATTAACAAGCATATGCATGGCTAAGTGAGTGTTCTTCTATTCCAGCCAACAGACTACAATATCCCTCCCAAAATAGGAACTGTTTATGTAAAAAAGAATATCCTGTATTGTCCATTCTCTTTGTAATGTCGACAACAGTCTGGGAATCTTCTGCTTTCTGTGTTGCACTTACCTGAACACTTTCCTTAGAGACACAAGTGGAAAAACACCCCAGCAAGCCAGTTTCTTAGAACAATAACTGGATTTGCATAGCTTTAAATATTCTACACTCCTACTAAAGGACAGGGGTCATCCATCTTTGAAGAACCTTTCATAAGCACAAAGCTGATCACACTGCTACAGTTTACCAGCATGCCTCGACTGCTGCTTTTGCAGCTCCTTAGTTCTCCTACAGTTTGCCAGAAAAGCACTGAGACTGGTAGGGGAGGATTGACAGACATGTATGACAGCAACATCCACTGCCAGCGTTCCAGAGTCAGTTTAGAAAGCACTTCAAAAGATACAACTTTGTTGCACAAATAAATGAGTGACACATTTGCTGTGTAAAAGATGAGGAAAGCAATGTCAACACAGAAACACAAATATCTGACTTTTCAGAGACTGCAAACATTTGTTAGCAAACTAAACCAAGGACGATTACCTGTTCTGCAGAGAAACAGAATGACAGGGGGGCAAGATGTTAGCAACATATTTCAATTATTACAGAGAAGTGAAAGTATGTTTAAGTTTCTTCTGGCCAGAAGACTGAAACCTCAATAAGCATTTTCTTAAGAACTCTGTTGATTTTTCTGCCACTGCACACAAAGCAGAAGTGAAAGAGCAGATAAAGCCAGAGTTTTATAACAACTATGCTCATAACTGTGAGCATTTCAAACTTCACACAGCCCTCCTCTACCAGCTCCAAAAGTACACAGAATTCTGTTACATGCAGAAAATGGAATAGACACACATTTGTTGCAATGAACAGCATGACTTAGGAGTTTCAGAGTTCTTCAAAAGCACCAAGTCAGAAACTTTCCCCCACCTTGAAAAAATCCCATACCTTGATAAATGACACTGTCTCGTAGCCTTGCTGACACCCATCTCCTTAAGGTCTGCAGCAACTAGGTAGCATGGAAGGTACAACCTTTCCCTGCCTCTTTCATCTCCAGCTGAATTTCATAGTGTGAAATCCAAATACAATCCATCTCTGCTGGAAAAATATAACTGGACTGCCAGCTCACTTCACAGACTAGGCAGGAATTTATTCAGGTCATTCCATCCCAGAGCAATCTGCCCTATTTAGGCAGAAAATTAATTTATTAAGAAGCAGAAATCAGCCTTGATTTGAGTACATTTACTTCTCCCTACATTACAGATCCACAAGTGTTAAAAGCACAGACATTCACAGATAATGTGATGCTAGCGAGCCCTCAGGGCTGAAAATCCCTCTGCTGATGTCCAGCTGTACCTGCACCCACTGCCTGTGGGACAGTCTCTTAAGCTCCCTTTATTCTCACCACTTTGCAATTCCTAGGTCCACAGAGCTCACTTTCCTCATAAGTGTACATAAAATTACAAAACTGCTTCCACAGAGAAAAAAAGCTGGGTCACTGTCACAGGACAGTCCATCCTGGGGGGAACTGAAGGCCCCAAACGCAGGCTGGACCCTCTGAGGGAAGTTGCTGCCTGCCTGGGGCAACAAGAACTCTGAGGACAACCAAGGCGGGGCTTCAGCCCTGGCTCACTGGGGAGCCCCAGCTGACTGCAGGTTGGCCAATGGGATGCCCAGCTACAAGATGGGCCAGAGGGAGGATCCAAGGAACTACAGGCCTGCCTGTCCAACCTCAGTGCTGGGGAAAGTCTTCTCCAGCCTGAACAATTCTATGATCCTAAATGCTTGACAGGAAGGGACACCGGTTTTGCTTGTAAAATTAATGCTTTAATAGTAACTGAAGGACTGAGTCAAGGAGAATACCTTGCTGCAGGAATTACACAACCAAATAACGAGTGAACTGTAGCAAATGCACTTGGATTTCAAAGAGTTCCATGTCGCAAACCTCAAATGTATCTTTGAGATACACTGGAAATGATTCACAATGCATTTAATTCTCGACCCGTTTCGGTTTGTGAAAACTGGAGCTAATAGTGATTCCAGTCATTTATTTAAATAAAGGTTTAGTCAGTTCAGGCAAAACCTACTGATTTGACAAGCAAGCCATCTTCTCTCTAGGCTGATCTGGAAAGGAAGCGCTTCTGTGAACTGGGGGATGATTTTACAATTTGCTGTGCACTTTGAGGTTCACCTGCTTTAGCTGTCTGTTCCTTCTGGCCACTTCAGAGCACTGTGTCCAAGTAGGCTATGAACAACTTGGACTGGAAAAGCCAGCTTCATGTCACAGAATTAGATACTGAAAAGACAAATGACATCTTTCTTACCACAGTGTGGCAGCCCCCAGGCTCTGGCCTCTCAGACACAGCCCTGGTCCAACAGCAGAACTGCCACTCAGTTTCCTTAATTTCAGAGAGCTGAGCAAGTACCACAGTGTAGTGTATTAATGGCAAAAGGGATCTCTGATGGCACAGCTGTGCCACAGCTAAGACTCCAGAAACGCTACACTCCAGCTTCCCTAAACACAACACTCAATATGCTGTACTATAATTAATGGCCTCATCTGCTTACAAATGTGTCACAACTATTTCTGCAACTAATCTCTCAAATCTGAGAAAAACAGATATTCTGTACGTACAGATACTCTGGTTGGTATCTTTGGATCCCCAAGTATGCCATCTGTATCAGAGGAGCTTCAAGTCCTAGCTCTGCATGTTCAGCTGAACATGTTGCAAATTTTCTTACCAGATGCTGCATTTACACTTGCATGTAGATAAGCCCAAAGTAAAAATAAGGGTGTTTAATAAAAACACCAAGTCAGTATTTCCCCAAGGAGGCTGCTCTAGAGCTCAGGACTGCTTTAGCTGCTGCAGGGAAGGAAGAACCAAGAGCAAGATGGGCTCTCTTGAGAACAGCCCCCAGTGCCAGGGGTCTGTGCACGTGTGATGAGGCCACAGCATCACAAGCAGCCTGTGCAGAGAAACATCAGGTTTGACCAAGGGACAGTTTGTTTTACTCTGTTCTGATCCCCACAGGAAAGACCCTCAGCACGTGGTGAGAATCACAAGTAGTCCAGAGAACAGTGTAAGAACTGAGCTGTTGTTGGCATGTGCTTCCTTCAGCTTCTCCCAGGGGCCAGCAGTCAGAGAGCTCACAGCACAGGGCAGTGCAAATCCCAGGGCACCTCACATCTCCAGCCACACATCTGTGCTGTGGCCTGAGCAGTGCCACCGTTCCCCTGATGCAGGCACTTGCAGGGAACTTTTTCTGCAAAATAACATCTGTGATCCTAACAGTGATTCACACCTGACTCTGCTCTTGGTAATCCCACCATGCTTCCTGGTCCTTTTCTTTCTTGCAAGGCACATTATCCTGTATCCATGCTGCATTTTATCTCTTGAGTGTGCTTTCCTTTGAGGAGGGGTTATAGGTGTAAATGCACCTTAGCAAAGCAAAGCTTTGAAACATGTATCTTAAGAGAGTATCAGAGTTCAGAGCAACACTAAGCCCAACACACCTATAATATTCCTAATTCGATCTCTCCAATCACTTTGTAGCCTTGCAAAACGCCTAAGCTACAACCTACTTCAAGCTAGGCCAAGAAGCCTAAAATCCTTACTGGATTACTGGATATTCCAGCAAGTAAGAGACACAGGAAACGAACAGGAATCTTTCCCGGATAATACCATGCATTTGTTCCAAAGGATTAACTTCATTTCAGTAACTCCCCAGTTCAATTGCTTCAAGGGAACACTTATTTCCTGCAGTTGGAATAAAGGACATTTATCTAGCATTCTATATTGCTGAACAAAAGCAGGCTGGAAAACACTGAATAACTCAAATTTTGCTCACGTGTGCTACAGACGTGAACTTTTGTAAGTAGGAAGTCACGGATCTGTGGCAGACAAGCACCCTATAATCTATAGCAGCTCTCCAGACTTCAGCCCCTTGCCAGGTTAAAATATGTTGACAATAGGATAAGGCAAAGCCCCTACTTTTAACACCCTCACCACATCTTAAAGGTGCTCTATCCTCCGAGCCTGTGTGTGCTTCACATAGGGAAGACCCTTCCTCATACTGACAAACTGAGAATTTTTGCTATACTGAGTAAAATACCTTGGACAAAAAAAAAGGTACCATTTGGTATTACTATGTATGTAAACACACAGTCAGGCCTCAGTAAGCACACTTATGGCTGAGCATCCCACAGAAAGCAGATAGGCAGTTCAGGGGAGAGACATAGAATGCTTTGGAATGGATAAATCATCTGCAGAAAACATCTCTTGATACCCTCACTCCTTGGCCCTTGTTCCTGAACAAGTCAGGGGTTAAAATTCCATATGCTATTTTTAGTAAATGTACAGAATGACAGGATACACTGAGCTGGGAAGGGACCCACAAGGACCATCAAGTCCAGCTCCTGGCCCTGCACAGGACCATCCCCACAAGTCACACCCTGTGCCTGAGAGGGTCATCCAAACACTCCTGGAGCTCTGGCGGCCTTGGTGCTGTGCCCACTGCCCTGGGGAGCCTGTTCAGTGCCAACCACCCTCTTGGGGAAGAACCTTTTCCTAATATCCAACCTATGCCTCCCCTGACACAACTTCAGGCCATTCCCTGGGGTCCTGTCACTGAGCAGAGCTCAGTGTCTGCCCCTCCTCTGCCCCTCCCAAGGAAGTTGTAACTGCACTGAGGTCTCCCCTCACTCTCCTCTTCTCCAGCTGAACAGACCAAGTGCCCTCAGCTGCTCCTCATGGCTTCAAGTCAAGACCCTTCTCCATCTTCACTGCCCTTCTTTGGACACTAATGACTTAATGTCTTTCTTCTATCGTGTCCCCCCAAACTGCCCCAATATTGAGGTGAGGCCGCCCCAGGGCAGAGCAGAGCAGGACAATCCCCTCCCTGATGCCCCCAGGACAGGGATGTCCCTCCTGGCTGCCAGGGCACTGCTGACTCGGCCAACTGGCACCCCCAGGACCCCCAGGGCCCTTTCCTGGCACTGCTTTCCAGCCTCTCATTCCCAGTCTGTCCGTGCATCCAGGGCTGCCCCATCCCAGGGGCAGAATCCAGCACTTCCCCTTGTTGCACTTCCTCTGGTTGGTGATTCCCAGCCCTTGGATCTGTTGAGGGGCCAGCCCTGCCTTTGCTATCTTAGCAAACAAATAAAACCAATTTGGAATGGATCCTAGGGGGAGGAAGGAAAGGAAAACAAAGCAATGCAAGTGTCCTAATCCTCCTGGCAAGGGATTCCAACAGCAGTGTGACTGCACCAATGTCTGGACCCAGAGGAACAGTGGAATGGGGAGCACAGTACCCAGGAAAAGGGACAGAGAGGTGTGTGTATCACAGTTTTAGCTGCATTGCGATTTTTTTTTCTGTAACAGTTAGATCTGCACTAACAACAATTTGACTCTCAAGATTTCACTTCCAATAACAATCCTTGCCTGCACTTACAAGGTGGTGCCTTCTCTATGCCCATAAACAAGATTCTGAGCATTAGACAGAAACAGCAGAACTCTTAGTAACAAAGCAAAAGAACAAACCACACCAATCCCTCTCTGCAAGTGTTGTGCAGCTTTCACTGTTAAGCCAGAGTTGGCCATAGTATTTTCTTCTTTTCAGAAGTGTGTAATTGAAAGCAACTGTGATATCTTCTCTCACCTCATGTCATCCAACCATCCCTAAATCAATGCAGACAAAACCTCCTCTAAACTCCTTTCAATTTGCTGTGAAATTGGAGAAATTTTCTTAAAAAGGAGGATGACTATAACAGCTTTGTCAAATGGCAGGATGGGAGAGTATCAGCAAGTGTATAAACAACAGTAAAGAAACTTAGGCTAACCCAAGGGTACAACTAGAAGGGAGAAATGAGAATGGAAAGCAAACAAAGCTTCTTGACAAATGAAAAGCATTTGGCACTCTCAAGACAACTGCTGTGATCTCTATTCCTCGAGAGTTTTGAAACTAGACGCAATAAAATGCAAGAAAACCACCTTGCACTGGCAAGGAAACAAATTATATGGTCTATCCTCTCTATTCCTGATTTCTATTTCTCTGAAGCAGTGCATCAAGCCATTGAACTAATATCCTGTGTGTTCACTGAAGGCTGGGAATTTTCTGCTTTGCTGCTGCACTGCTTGCAGATTTCAACATCAATTCTACCTCCACTGTACTCACAGGCGGGAGAACTGGGAGCTGCTCCACATCAGCATCAGGAAATACGGAGACATTCTGGCTCCACTTCCCAAAGTGCTGTGCTGTCACCACTTGACTGGTCACAGCCCAACAGCCAAGAGCTGTACATTTACAACCCAACTTCAGGCTTCAAAACATTTGCTGTAGTTTCCCTGTGTAAAATCCTGTTTGCTACAGAATCAAAGTGCCAGAAGGACTCTCGTGCTCAGCAGACACGGCAGCAACTGTTCCATCGACCAAAAATCCCAGGAAAAACTCTGTTCAGTTTCTACAAGTGGTACATACACATAAACTTCTACTTTTAATCAGCAAAAAGCCTCACCAAGACAATCAGTAGGTTTATAGGACATAAGTATGTCTGGCCCCTTTTGCCAGGGCCAAGATATGAAACAATACTTTGGTTTAGAGTGCCAGCTTTATTCCCATCCACCCAGCCTAAGTGGTGTGCTGGGCACAGTGCAGCAGGAATGCTCCTGCCAGCACCCAGGAGACAAGGGGTACCTGTCACTCCCAGCAGTACAGACCCAGGGCTGGCACCTGCAGGTCCCTGTGTGTGCACTGAGCACCAGCCCCTGCCATTACTGCTGTTAGCTGTGCCAGCAGATTCAGCACTGCCAGCAAACCCACTGAAATCACAGACCGGGCTTTAATTTGCTGCACTGGCACATTTCAGCATCCTTGCTTGCGTGTTCCTCAACCTTGCTGCCTGAGCCTGCGTGATAACACATTTTCAGGGAAGTGTAATAGTCAATGCCAGCTGAAATTAACCCTGGTTTTAATTATACAGCAGCTACAGCAGTTCCTCAGACAAGAAACCGTAATTTTAGATTTCTCTGCAGAAATCTTATCTCGAGAACCATACATTGCCATGGAAGAGCCATCATTAAGCAACCAAAAAAAGAAGGTCCAAATTAAAATTCAATCATGAGCTCCATTCTCTGCTTAAATGATCATTAACCAAGTTACCACCTGAAAATTCACCCAGCTCATTCAGACCCCTCAGCTAAACGTATTAAATGGCCTCTTTGGTGAGGATAAAGGAACACTGACAACTTCAGAACTGGAAAGAATTCAAAACTGCTGAGAGCACCTCAACTCCAGTTTTTAACTTTAGTATCTACAGGATCAGATTTTGTTCAGGAACTAAAGCAGGTCTTTCTTGATGAAATTTGAGGTAGCAGCTCAGATACATTAGGCACTGAATTTAACAACCCAAAGCAACTAAAGAGTTTTATTCATTTCTGTTTAATAAAACCCCACTCCTTTATAATGAGCATAATTTAAATCTTCATACTTGATATGCTTCAAAAAATAAATCAAGAAATACTGTAAAAATGGTGGCAGATGTATCAACCCAAAAGGTTATCACTAATGAATCTATTGAAAAAGCAGTTTAACACCATTTATTGCCACCATGACAAATATGACAAGCTTGCAAATGAACACACTGGATACATAATGTTAACATCCATGTTCTGTCAGGTCCTCCTGTGACTAATCAAAATGCAGCTTTGATTGCTGTGACTAATAAATAATCCTGGCTAATAAAATTGCTGTATCTTGTAATTATGGCAGTGTGAACACTGTCTTAATTATAGCAGTTTCAGAGCCTCATCCATCAGTCAGTGAGGAGCAACACTCCTCAAGGTTCACGAGCAGAAGGAAAAAAGACCCGGTTGCCACTTGCAGAGATGATCAGCAGAGCTCAGCAACACTCACTTCGCTTCGCAGAATGTACATCACTCAGTCAGTACCAAATTTTCAGTGCAAAGTGTGCTCAGACCTGCCTTCCAGCTGTCCACACTGCACTTGTTGGGATGAACAGCAATCTCCCAGAGTATTTGGAAAGAGAGAAAGCAGTTACCTGGATACACAACTGCTATTTCAATTTGAGACTTTTAGCATTGGGAGTGTCACTGCAAGGCCAGGTCTTACCCTGCTTGCAGAGATATTGCACCCCATGAGGTGAGTGATCCAGACACAGGCAGGAAAACTACAGCCTTCAAGCTCTGGAAGGTTTCTCTGAACACAGAATGAATGGTACCAACCATCTCTTCCTCCAGCTGCCACCCAAAATAACTGTATTCACGACATTGTGCTAGAGTTTCTCAGCTAATACTGGAAATGTCTCACAACACATTAAGAAGTTAATTGTGAGGTGGAAGAAGAGTTTTATCCACAATTTTTCTGAAACCTCAAACCTACCATCATTCTTTTCCACCAATTCTAATACTCTCGGAAGTCAGTGAAACTTTGATGCTCATGGAACAGCAGTTACAGGGAAAGAAACTGTCACTTTTCAGTGTGGGATACAATGACTAACCAGCAGCTTTTCCATTTCTGTGGCAAGCAGGTTTCTTAAATCACACTTCTTAATGGTGCAAAAGGAGTAGCCAGCAGAGTTCAGGCTCTGTTTACTGCCCCTAATTAAGATTGGAAAAGAGATAAGAAGGTGTCTCCCCCCCATTTCCTGGCCCTACACAGGTGACTGGGTGCTGATCAGACCAGTGCCACCATCGTACTTGTGAGTTTTAAAACCTCTGTTGTTCCAGTGACAGTATTAATATTCCTCCAGGGGGCTGAACACAGTTTCCAATAACAAAGATGGTGAAAAGGGAGTCTCTTCTTCTGCAGAAAGTGCAGACTGCAGGAACTGTCAACATGTAAAGTTGTACAAACCAGGGTAGCATTACCATGCAAACCAATCCACAGCACAAGCTCCTGAGTGTGAGAGCAATACAAAAAACAAAACTACTTCATTACCTGCTTGTCAAAGCCAGGAGCCAAGGCAAAAACCAGGAGATTTGAAGACACAGGCACAGGGACACTGACCTCAGCAGGAGCACGAATGGCAGGAGGGCACCAAGACTGCAGAGAACTAAGGCTGGACACGCAAACTGCTTCACTTTTATTATCATCCAAGGAGGAAAAGCAGAATGAAAGCAGATAAAAAATTGTAGTGCACTCCAGCAGGGCAGTGAAGGTCAAACTCAGCAAGAGACAATGCATTCTAATGAACACTTCCTTCAACTCTTGGAAGATTAAACTCAGTACATCTTTAAATCCCACCGATATATTAAACTGCTCCAAAAAAGATTTTATCAGACATACAATCTGTAGAAATATCTTACTTTGTCCTGGCAGAGCTTCTCAAGTGCAAATATCAGAGAAAGTCTTAGGACATGTATCTATAACCAAAAAAAACCAGTTATCCTATGGAACAGGAACCATCACTGCAAGAAACAGAGTTAACAGTCAGTGCTATTCCCGTAAGGAATAAAAAAGTCTTCAAATTTGTGCTGAACCACGAGTCCAAAGTCTGCTGCTAAAGATCAGACCTGCTCATTTGAAGCTAAAGCTCACATATCTAGCAGGATGGAATAGATCCCCGTGCCAGTGGATTAGAAAGCCCACTGAACATCAGCTGAATGAGGGTTTACATGCACTTATTCAATACACACACATGGGTTCAGATCAGCACAGCTGCTCCACTGCTCACCTTGGTGTTCAGCACCTTGCAAAGCCAGACCCAGACAGGGAAATACGCATAAAATGAACAGTTAAGAGCTTAAAACAGTGTCAAACAAGCATGCAACATAAAGAAAGCCAAGCCAAAACAACAAAAAGCCCCCCATAACAACAGAGGCATGAAAATTAATTCCCATGTGCTCATGTTTCTCCTGCCTTTGCTCCATCGATGTGGGGCAGAGAGACATCAGGGCAAGGATTTATATAAGGAGATAGCTCTAATTAAGTCTCCAGCTTTGACCTGGGATGTGTATCCACTACCCTGTTGTGTCTAACACACCTCATGCTGCAAACCTACTGCAGTGGACCCAATGCACTGGTGATGGGAAGGTAAAGACCTGACTCTCAATTCACGAGTACCTTGTTCCTTTTCCTGCCATACAGACCTGGCTGTCAGCTCAGGACACTGCAGGAGGCAACACACTGAAACTCAGGTTTGTGAAGTCACATTAGTAAGCCAATTAACATTTCAATAGCTCCTTTTTATGAAGCTTGAACAGACAGGAATCTGGTGCAGGAAATTTTTCCTGGTTTTTCAGCTGCCATTTTTTCCCTCTTTAAGGCACTCGGCGTATTTGACCTTCAACAGTTGCAACACCGTGTAACTAAAGAAGAGAGTTTAAAGAACCTGTGAAACCAACATTTCTAATTCTTAAAAGACAGTTTTCCAGATTCTATTCCAGTAGAATTGATGCCTTCCAAGGATAAGTCTGCAGAAGAGGATATATGAATGATTAACGGATGAGAACACACTGTGGGCATAATAGCTGATAATGCCTCTACACCACAGAAAAGCCAATGAACTGAAGTTGCACGGAGCACACACAGCATTCCCAGCTCTTGACATTGCTATGAAATGTGCTTTAGGTCTTCCAAGTGACAGACTGTGAAGATGGACAGACAGAAGGAATGAAGGTGTGAGGTAACAGTGCAAATGACCACACTGTATATTCTTTCTCTGTGGCCACGGCCAAACAACTTGAATCTACAGCAACCTGCAGAGAGGAAAAATCACTCAAAAATTCACAGGCAGACACCCATCTCCTGTTACCCACACACTCAGCATATTCTGCCATTTCAGCATTTAGTTATTTTCATCTCCTCTTCCCACTTTCAGCCTTTACCACAATCTGCCTTCAGGGTGGGACCATATTCAGAGCAGCTACGAAATAAACAGTTCTCTTCATACTGTTTTAATCTCTTTTAATTTTGCCTTCACTGCAGCACAGACCTTCAGCTGCTAGTCTTTGGTTTAAAAGCAGGCAGCCCTGTCAGACAATTAGCAAAAGGTCTACCTGAGGGCCTTCCTGGGTAATTTACAGCTTGACTGACCTATAAAAAATTATAGGGAAATAAGTCTATGGTACCTAAAAGTAATGGTTGTTTGTTCAGTTCAGCACTACTTAATTACTTTTCCTTTAGTTCAAAGCAAAGAGGAAATAATTTATTCTTCAACTTCAAAAGAAACTACGAGGATGAAAAATGTGAAATTCTGAGTGTGTTAAAAAAGCAATACCTGCAAAAAACCCCCACCCCTCTTCTGTTTTACAGACACAGGATACTTTCCCCTCTAAGCAGGGTACAGGAGTCTAATGAGTACATGAAGCGAATTACACAAAAATAAATGGCATTATGGCATGAAAGATGGAGAGGTTTGAACTTCACATGGAGCAGCTTGTGACAGCCATGCCCACTGGATTCCCTTTTGTAGTTACTGTGAACCACAAAGGAGGCCCGAAGGTGATTCAGGGTATCCCATACCTCTACAAACGTGTATTTGAACAAGTCTCAAACCTAAAAGAGTAGAGAAACTAAAATGATTTTAAATCTAATAAGCACCTGTTTCCATTTCTACCACAATTAGCAAATAAAATAAATATACAGTGACATTTGGCCTGAGGGCATTAAAAAATCCACCTTTTTGTCTTGTGGTTCCTGAACCTTAAGAGCCCACATGGGGCATAGGGCTTACAGGGAGCTATTGAGCACTGCCCACTTTGTTGGGTTCTTACCATCTTTTATTGTTGGCCAAGAGACACTGCTTTCAGACCACAGAATAAAACTGCATCTGTGTTGGAGACATGCCCATGTACACCTGTGTGTGAGTACATACACATATATGCACATCAGCCAGCGAGGTGAGCTCAAAATGCGACCTTCAAATGTGAATTTGCACAATGGGAAATTGGAATACAGGATTCTCTAGCTCATCTAGGGCTAATTTTATTGCAAAGAAATATTTTCTACAAAGGCCTTTGGGATAACTCCAGAGCGTTGTAAATGCTGCATCTAACCCCTTAAGGACCACAGTGCAGAGCAACTGTGAGCTTGGACTGGCCAGAACAAGAAGAAGAGTAGTGCAAGGTTTAGTAAATCCAGGAAAAATAGATGCCTACCAGGGACAAGATGTAGCCTTTAATTTGCAAGCTAGACTAACTTTGCTCTAGTTCCAAAACATACTTCATGTTCCCAAAAGCAAAGCATTTGTGGTGGAAACAAAAATACTCTGTTATTCAGGCTGAATGAGTGAGCCGAGATACCATCTGGACAGAGATGTTCTGTCCAGACCTTATTTCCTAACAAATTGATTTTGCCCATTTGGTCAACACACTTCTCCCTTTCTCTGCAATTTGAATGACCTGGTTTACCCCAGAAACAGTTTTTCCAAAGTGAATTTCCAAGTGCAACTAATCTGTGCAGGGAATATTTGTGTGCTTTTCCAACACAGGCAGAAGGAAACACCTCCACACAACTTCTGGATTTCCCGTACAGCACTGAACAGAGTTTGCCAGCAGCCTACAGAGAGTTATTTACTGAATATATTGAAGAGAAGGCAAAGGGAACCACAAAGCTCATTGATATTCCTAAGGCAGAAAGAGGATTAATTTATTTAATAGATTGCTGACTTACCAACTTACACCTAATGCAGAAGTGCTTCCTCTTTTCTTCACCAACTCCCATTCAGCTCAAACAGGCCTGCTGCTACCCCTTACTCCAGCTGTAATCACTGGCTTTAGTTGTGTGTGCTGATGGGGTTTTTTACAGCTCTTTTTTAGAAGTAGTTTTTGCCTTGTCCGTGCAGATTCCGCAGTTATGGACAATTACCAGACTGGGGAAGGGCACTTGGAAAGGCCACCTTTAGACTATGGATAAGGTCTTTACAGCTGTTATTTAGCTTTGGTTTTCTGTTTATAGAAACTTATGCAAAGACTGTGCCCCCTTTCCCTCCTGAGCCTGCCCTCAGGTTTTCAAGGCTTACTCAAATAGTGGCAGAGGAACCAAAGATGACTTGGTTCCTGAGAGTTTTATCAAGACTGATGGGCAGAGAAAGCAAGTCTGTAAGTGTTCAGACTGGAAAAAACTTCCCAGTGCAGACTTCCATGAAATACCCAGAAAGAAAACTCAAGCTTTGGAGGGAGCACCATAAAAGGCATCAGAACCAGCAGCTGTCAACCCCATGACACATCTTTAAGAAAAATGATCTCCAGGTATTCCTGCAAGCACAAGAACATATTTTCTTCCTCCCTTATTCCTCCCAACTGCATATCACTTCAAAAGGATCTGTAACACTTGCATATCTTAGCTATTTCCACTGAAATGGCACCTAAAAGATGCTGAGTTGATGGTTTCACAAAGAGAAATCTCGAGCATGGGAACAGTGTGCAAGCACAGCAGTGTCACAGGCACCCTGCAGATACTCCTTAACCTTCTGCTCAAAACCACTATAATTAGAAGAGATTTGTGAAAACAATGGTACAGAACTTGAAAAGTTGAAGCCCCCTCTGTGCTGGTGAAGACTGAAGCTATCAGCATGTGTGGAAAATGAAACTATTCAAACACCAGGCAGCAGGACCAATATATTAAAAACCCACCAAAACCAACCAACCAAACAAAAAACCAAACACAAAACAAACAAACAAAACCAACCAAAAAAACCCTGGGTCAAGCCTACATTTTAATGTCAGGTTTCACCTCCAGACAAGCCTGAGGAACAGTGGCAGGCTGTGATGGTAGATGGTATCTATTTTGGAACAGGTATGGCAATCTTCCTCCTCCTGCCTCTTGCACCAAGGAAAAGAAGGCTGTCAGTAAAATGGTTATTGCTGGGAAGCTCAGTCTGACCCTAACCCTGATCTCCTGCCACTCCACAGCCATCAAGGCAATCTCAACCTTTGGGAAATTAACCTGCCACTATGCAGCACTTGACAGACTGAAAACCTGACAAGTAGGGAGCTCATGGAAGCAAATTTATCTCCCTCCGCCACTCGGCAAACATGTTAGTGCTGATCAGAGAGGCACTGCATAAGTGCTTACACACAGCATTAGCTCCTGAAATGCTCTGAGGCATTCTTAAGTATTATCAAGTTCCTGGATGTAAAACTCTGGGTACATTTAGCCTGGTATTCGAGCAATCAAGAATTCCATTCATTACTGCTCTGATTCAATGACCTTACACACATAATCAATGGCTAAACTGATAAATGGGAAGACTTCTTAAAAATCTATTTCTTGAGTGCTGGAACTGAATGTTTTATTCTCGACAGCTGTAATTTATAATTTAGTGACAAGAACATTTGTTCCAGCTGTTCAGACCCATTTCACACAGCAGAGAAGGGAGCACACTGTATTTCCAATGCCAGATGCTACATTTGGATTGGGAACTGCCTGATTTATTTAGCATATCAAGTTATTAGCTAACTCAAAACAATCAGAAGACATTCTTAATGTTCATAATTAGAACACTCATCATGGGAGTTATGAGGTTGGAGTTCTTTAAAGCTTCAGAAATAATAAATTGCCAGAAAAAAGTAAAACAAACCAGTAGCTTTTAATGTCAGGGCATAATTTTTTCATGTGGCTAAGTAATATCCTCCCTTTAATTGGGATGATTCATGCCATGTATGCTCTATGCCAGTGCTGTAGCATTCAGTTCACAAGTTACTGTATCTGATTTTTCTGGGTCTAATAATCAACATTTCTAGTGTTTCTTATTTTCATTTCCCATTACAGCTAGCAGGGAGCACTTTGCTGGGCATCCCAGCAGTTCTAGAGATCAGACACACAGCAAGCACACTAATCTTTTGAGCTCAGTAATCCCAACCGAGGTAAAGAATAAGGATCTTCTTTACTTACATGAAACCAGTATGAGGGATTGGGAAGAGACATTTGGCCTTAAAGCTCCAGTTCATGTTGAAAGATTCTGTAAATCACCAGCAAGGTTGTTCATTCTTCCCCTCTTTTAGGGAACTGCCCCTCCTGCTCTGAAGAATCTGCAGATATTGCAGTGGTTACTGGGGCTTCTCTCCTTTACATTCCATGCCTTCCCTCCTACTGTGGATGTGGGGGAGAGGGTCTACTCACTGCTTCACTGAGCATCTTTGCTCCCCTGGGCTGTGAGAGGCTTGACATTCTGTCCTGGGTGGCCAGTTGGCTGCATATGAATGGGAATGACTTCCTGGATGCCTGGGAGCCATGAGGACCAATACTAAATATTTCCAATTGATTTAAGTACTTGATAAAGCTGGTTTGACCTGAATGGTCAGCTGCCCGTCTGCTGGTGGTAAACAATTCAATCGGTGTCATATTGATACAGCAACACATGCAAGTACTTGGTACTGTAACTACACTTGTGGAAACCTTAATTCTGCAGGACTGTTACACTTCTCAGGTGCAGCTCTGTAAGGTGTAAGATCAGTCTTGTGTCTTAACCAGAGAGCATGCGTTCCACCTTACCTGAGGATCTTCAGGTAAGGGGAGGACCTGCAAGGTATTGAAGGATATTAAGATGGAAGTCCAACAGCACACCCACATCTCCTCAGTACCAACCTACCCACATGTGCATGAATAGGCTGGGAGAGTCAGGCACTCAGAAATGCAATACTTGTGAGTTTTTTCCATATAAACTGTATATTTTCTGTATACTGATCCCACAAAACACTCTCCCCTAAATTGTTCTTTATAAGGAACCCCACTCCTTTCAGACAAATTCCCAGCAACTTCCACGTGTGGCCACGTAGTGACAACTACTCCCTTAGCCTCTTTGGTCTCTATCCATACCATGCTCTTACCTTCCATGGCTGAAAGTACCACGAAAAAGCTCTTGAAAGAAAAATTTCAATACTTTCTGAGATTTCTCTTCCTCTCTACAGTTGCGTGTAAAGGGTCAGTACGTTCTTTGTCATTTAGTCCTTTGTTGCTTGGAATGCAAAAGCACAGCCTTTATCAAAAGGCTGGCGGTGACCCAGCTGCAGCTGAGTTGTTTTAATACTGCAGAAGCACGTGGGACACTCTCTCTTTTATCTCTTGGTTTCTGTAGTCTTTGAGAGTTACGCACAACATTTTGATTTCCACAATACAGCTGAAACCCAAACACAATCGCTGCAAACCCAAACACAACACTCCCGTTTCACTGCCTGGGGGCTACAGTTTCCTGCCTCTGTGTCCCTGCGCCCCAGTGAGGGGCGAAGGCAGCAGCAGTCTGGACCCTGGCCTTGGGGGCTGGGCTCCAGCTGTGGAGAGGCTCTGCAGACCTTCCCCACTGCCCCACACACACAGGATGTCTTTGAACCAACGACTAACAAATTTACCGCAGGAATCTTAGCGCTGGTTGCTTGGTCAGGACAAGCAGCTGTCAACTCACAGCTGCCTGATTTCTGACCCTGAATCAGCACTGAAGCAGATCAGCTGAGATCCCGATGGGTGGCCAGTTCTGATGTGAACAGTTGCAGCGGCGCTTTCCCAAACCAAACATAAGGCAACCACAGCAGAGACTGAAAGGCCCACAGAGCCCCCTGTGCTGCCTCTAGCAGTTGCCAAAGCCAGGGAACTAGGAAGGCACAGAAGAATGGGTCACACAAACAGTGACACTTCCCCTGAACCCATCCTCTGACAGCTTCATTTCACATCCCCCAGTCCTTGTTCTGAGTTAGGCATCAAATTTTACCTACTTTCTCTATGTCACATGACTTGATAGCCCTTTAATTATCACTTTCCTCAGGAATCTTCCTTCCATGATGAAGGGCCTAAGTCTCACTGCTCACTTCTTTCGAAGAGCCCTTTCCAAGATTTCAAAAAGCCTTGCTGTCTTCATCCAGTTTTAGCATATTTGGGACTGTGTTGGAACTAAAGGAACCATAACTGCATACACTATTTAGAATGCAGAAGTTTTGTGCATTAATATTAGCATATAAAGCAATTAATGCCTCCTCAAGTTGCTCTCTCTTATTGTCCTAATGGCTCTAATATTTAAGATACCTGTAGGACCATTCCTGAACGCTGAGATGGCATTTCTCTCACAGTCCAAGCTCTTGTTCAAGAACCAGCTCAGAGCCCAACCAATTCTCCCTCATTCTGATTCCCTCCTCCCCATAATACAAAGCAATGTTTCACTGTGTTTATCCACGCAGTCATTCTGTATTTCACTGCTCAGTCACTCAGGTTCCCTTGGTTCTTATAAAATTCTTCAGTCATCATCCATAATTCAAAGTTATTCAGGGCAGTAACGAATAACATCAAGTATTCAGCTCTTCCCAAATCATTTCTGCATCTGCTGACCATCATGGGTCCCAAAACAGACGTGTTTGCTAAATCATTAGAAAAGCTCCAACATTTTTGCGCAGGCTGACTTCTTAAAAGCCAGGCTGACTCTTGTCTCTGCAAGAAGTTTATCCCTGTATCCTGTAGTTCCATTCTCAATAGACCACTGCATAGCAATTTCCTCTCGTGCATATCTCAGGCCCATCAGCCTGTGGTTTCCCTTATCACATTTCTAGAAAGCCATATGACATTTGCCATCATTCAGTCCTCAAGCAACAGAGTGCTTTATGCAACACCACGGTTAGTCTTGCTACCTCATTCTTGAATTCCTACAGAAAGCTTGGGTTAAAAACAAATTACTCTGCAACTTCTTCCAGTCATAAATTCCCCCACCAACTCTTTGATTTGAGAGAGATTTTCGGATGAATTCTCCTTTACGAAGTGTTCCAGCACAGGGAACTGCCATTTCTTCACAATGAGCAACAGATGCAAAGAATTCATTTGTCATTTCTGAGCATCTACCAGCCCTAGAGACTCTTCTGGCAGCCTCCCTGATGCTGATGTTTTTGAAGATTTATTTTTTACTATTTTTGACGCTTTTTTGCAAATGCTTCTCCGTCTCTTTCTTTTTCAGTCTGCCTTGTTGCATTGCTACATTTAACCTGTCATTTTTTATAATCCTTTGTATTTTCCTCATTTAGATAGAGCTCTAAGCTTTTAGAGGACTCTCTCTTGCTTTCAACAGTAACCATCATGCTGCTATTAGGCGATGATGCTTCCTTTCTGCCCTTTCTGAAGCGTTTCTCACTAGGTGGGAAACATTTGTTCTCTGCCTCCAGCATCACATCCGTGCCATCTGTAACTTCCAGCTTCCTTTTCAACAAGCTGGCACGAGCTATTTCTCCATTTCCACATACCTCTTGAAGTGGAGCATGGCTGAGACAGATTGGCTTCTGTTTCTCCTGCAGGATCCTGGAACTAATGATGCTATTTCTGCTCTGGCAGTGACATTTCAAACCAGGTTTGGGCACTGTTCAGCACAGAGCCAGAGGTACCATTTCTGGTTAGAAAAGTAGAACTTATGGCACTAGGAGAGGGCCAGAAGTGAGAAGAGTTTTCACACAGCAATAGGGCAGCTCCAAATGTTGGTACCACACACAGTGGTTCCCTTAAACTATACAGGGCAAACAAACAACATCCTGACTCCTATGGTCACAGCCAGCTCAGCTCTGCACACACATCCCACCCAGGACCAGTTAGAGAAGGTGGATATATTGGGGGTGCCTGGGGCAAACATTTGACAGTTTCTTCACCAACACATAAAAAACTAAAGTTACTTTAATCACCATTTTTGCAAATTTTGTACTGTGTTTATTTTACTGAAGCTAACGTAGTTAAGGCAGCTTTGAAGACGCAGAAGTGAGTTTTTAAACCCAGCATGCACTGCCAAGCTCACTTCTGGGTGTGCCCCCCTTCCTTCATAGACTGTGGCCTTGCCACATCATACAGAACAACAGTGTTTGTAGCAACCAGAGCCTGAACAAGAGGAAGCCCAGAAAGATGATACTGTACTGACTCCTAAGATGCAATTTCTATTTCTGTCTCTGCCACAGACTTGCTTTGTGACCTTGAGCAAGTCATCAGATCTGCCTGACTCATATGAATCTCTCTGAAAATGGGTACTGCAAAGCTTTAATATCTGCAGATGATTATTATACGCCTAAATCCTCATCATCATTTTCATCACTGTTTTCATCACTTGCTATTTCTCTTTCATTCCAGAGATGAAGCAGAAAGCTCAGTGGAAATACACGAAATAGATACTGTTTCTGGGGAGAAAACAGAGACTACATTTGCTGTGCCCCCAGGTTCTGCCAGACCAGGATGCCTTCCAGGCCACTGTGGATACACGACACTCCTCTCCAATCATCAGAGGTGGGGGGGGACGTGCATCTGCTGAGGACATAGGTCATTACACTCCTTGCAATATAAGGCCACAGAAAATAAGGAAAAGACTGGAAAAAAAAAGGGTACTGCAAAGCTTGAATATCTGCAGATGACTTTAAAAAGAAACCCTACTTTGAGGAGAGCCCAAGTCAGATAATACAGGGGGGACAGGGTTAGGCACAGAGGAGGTAACAGTGACATGGCCAGTCGTGTCTGTTAGCCCCCATTAACTACAGAGAGCACAGCTTCTGAGACAGCCCCCTGCTACCTGCTGTGCCAAACTGCTTCCTGCAGTCACTTATTTCGCTCTTTCTCCACACAAATTCCAAATAGATTGTTCTTTTAAATAATCTACGTTCCTTAGAAATAAAACCCAGCAGTTGTAAACACTTGAGCTTTGTATTTTCCAGGTCATCTTTATTTCATGTTCCCAAGCAGAGGACAAAGCACAGGGAAGTCACAGACAGCTCGGCTTTGGAAAGGGTTCTGTCCTGGAAGCTACGAGCAACTGCTTTACAAACGGCCAGGCACAAGTTCTGCTTCTAATCAGTGAAGCCAGTGCTAAGCTGCTGATGCCAAGGCTTGTTGTACACAGCCATAATTGCTGACAACATACTTAGCCAGGGGGATCACCTAACACCCAGGGAATTGGATTTTCTAGATAGCACAGAGACCAAAACATAAGCAGGGGCTCCCTGTGGAATCATCAGCTGTTATTACAGTGAGAACAAAGCTCTAAATCCGTGTGGCCTTACACTTAATGCCACTCATACAACACTAGTGAAAAGTAGCACACTGAACACTGGTATGTTGAATACCAGCTGGGGGAGGGAAGGACCAGCAGGACACTTGGCCCACTTGGAAATTCCTGTGGAGGAATTCTAGTGGCATCTCTGTGGCCACGATGCATTAGCTCCAGAACTGTCCTTCCACACCTCAAACTACACAAAGGCTCATTACAGAAAGAAATTCTACATTTGGTTGTGTTTTTAGGCTTCCTTGGCTGAACGTGGATCACCCTCCTTGTTCCCTGCTGTGATATCCACCCTCTCTGTTTGCTGAGACTGAATAAATCAAAATGAAAGTTCACACTCCTAAGCCCTCAATATATTTTAAATTCCCCATGCTGTTCAGCAGCCTGCTCTTCCAATCAGCAACTTCGCTGATCTCTCCTGACTCCACATACATGTAAGGAGATTAGCAGCAAGCATAAAATAAACTTTAATAATAGATTTTGTATGGTAAGTAGGTATCTTTAAACATATTACAGCAATGAGGAAATATCCCTCTTCTAGTGCTCAAATATTTATGCACATACAACCCTCGAGTTCTGCCCTGGTTTGTCCCCCACAGTAACATCCTTTTGTCAAGTGTGTGGGGTTTTGCCATGTTTCCCATACAGAATCCACGTGCCTCCTCTGGCATTCATAATAAAACAGACCAAATATTTCACCCTCTGGAACACTGCAAGAAACAACTCTAGCCGTGGTTAATGTCAACATTACCTGAGAGCCACCAGATGGTGCTGTTAAAGACGGTATGTAAAGTTATTTCAAACTGATCATCTAAGGAAATAAGACTTTCAAAAATGGCCTAAAAATGCTCTTCTTTCAATTCTATGTTTATTAAACCAGCAAGGCTGCTACGGTGACTTTATTTCTAAAAGGGAGACAAATGCTGAGGGAAATATAGCCCATTAAAGCAGAAAAATTCTCCATTCAAGTCTTCAGCAGTTAGACTGTGCCTCAGCAAGCTTTCAGGCATCTGACCACAGAAAATAAATCATCATGATCCTGAGAGAGAGACCTACACTCCTGCTACGCTGCAGGGACAACAACGTGCTGCCAGCTTCCAGCCCAGCTCACCACATTGCAGTGAAGGGCTGCCTGGCACTGCCATGTTTGATACTACCTGTCTTCAGCTCGTTGGAAAGGAAAATTCTAAGAGCTGGTTTGAAAATCAGAGTTTGCTCTTCCAATGCCTGCATTCAGGGAGGAAACAAAACCTCTCTGTGTTGGGAACCCATAGCCCAGCTGCCTCTGCAAGGTGGAAAGGAGGCCCTTTCCTTGCTCATTGACAAACAGCAGCTGCCAAGGAGGTTCCTCTCCTTGAGTTCAACACTGTGCTCCTCTGGGATGGGAGGTCAAGGTTCAGAACTTTGGGGATGGAGGCAAGAATTTTAATGAAAAGTCATTTCAGGGAATGTATAAATTACCCTGAAATGATGCCTGAACCCACATTTCTAATCCTCCAGGCATTTGCCCTCCTTTTCACACATTTCGACCACTAACCCCCAAATTCTTCAGAGTGAGAGGATGTGGGCATGCCTGCAGCCCAACCTGCCAGCAGTGTGGTGTTCCCAGCACTGCGTGGCACAGCAGGGACGTGAATCCCCCCTCTCAGGTAGGAGAGGCAGGCGAAACAGGTCCCTCTGTTTCCCTCAGCCGAATGTGAGGAACGGGAAGCACGTGCATCAGCAAACTGGAGAAGCAGGAGCCTGGGGAAGGCTGGGTGTCCCCCCTGCACCAGCACAGAAGGATGCTGAGCTCACAGCTGTGATGGGGACCAGCCCCAGCTCCCACACCCAGGGCAGACTTGGGTGCAGCCCTCAGGCCTGCCAAGGGACCAGCACAGTTCCAGGCAGCCAAGATTCCTCTTTTTTAAATCCCTTCCAGAGGTTTGACACCAGCCACGTAGACTCCTTCTGGACAGCAGTTTATGCACCCAAATTCTAGCCAGATCTCATGTCAGCACTTATTTTGGGTTGTGTTTTCTGTCACTTCAGAATATAAATCTTCGTATTAAAACGGAGCATTTTGCAAAGCCTGCAGTTCATTGGCCCTCACCCAGTTATTTCAAACTGACTTCATTTCTACCTTTTTGCCCCCTTGACTAAGAAAATAACAGATGTGAATGTTTCATGAAAAACAACGAAGCCATCCCCTCCTGCACTGGTGTTATCAAATGACTACAGGCTGAATCAGATGACCACAAGCTGTGTATGTGAACAGGAACAACTCACTGTTAGCAACCCCTGTGCCAAGGAAATCTGAAGTAAAATCACAGAATATCCTGAGCTGGAAAGGACCCACGACTGCACGGATACAAAATAAACACGAGATTGGGAAACTGCCTTCGCTAGCATGACAAGGTTCAAAATTTTGTAGGAGATGTAATCATCTGAGCTTCCAAACAGATTACATGAGATACAAAGGTATGCAGTAATTTAGCCACAGAACCAGCATTCACTGGGGTTATGAGGACTGGCCAGGCCAGGGTGGCCAATATGCCAAGAATTCCCTGACAGTTTACTCTGAGCCTTCTCCAACTCGTATGGGAAGGCTGCAGACAGCCCAGGAACATGTGTTCAAATGCAGGTGTGTGCACTGGAACACAAGTTGCTCCCCAAATGCAATGCTTTACTGATTGCATGAGATGTTATGCACTTTAATGGATTCCAGCCCTGGCTATTAACAGTTTAATAATGGTTCTGTGAATTAGCATTAAATTACAGTGAATGTTACAGAAGAGGTTCTAATATTTACGTTAGCACCTAATGAGTTCCCCATAATTAATATAATTGCACCGAGCCACAGAAATTAATATTCAACCAATTATTTTAAAGAGCTATCCAATCTATGTTGAGATTTTTTAAAGACATCTTCCCAGTAATGACAAAGAGGTTTTACAAAAGCACAGGTTCTGGTGCTGCCATGAGCTTTGCAGGGGTGAATTACACTGCAAGGCCTGGGTCCCCCTGAATTTTAGAATAAATTCTTTAACACAATTTCCTAAGCATTCACATTACATTTACTCCTGAAATACTGCAACATAAAGCAGGAAACCTATGAAGGTCTATGCTCAGCCCTAAGCACGACTTCCAAAGTTGCTACAAATACAATGGAGACACAACTGCCAGGGACAGGGGACACAGGTTCATAAACAGCTACAAAGATCCCACCAGGAGTAGCAAAGTACTGCTTAAAGTTCCAGACAGTGTGTTTTATAAAGCAGGAAAAAAACAAACAAAAAAACAAACAAAAAAACCACACACACACAAAAAAACAAAAAACAAAAAAAAAACCAAACAAACAACAAAAAAAAAAAAACAACAAAAAAAAACCAAGCCAACCAAAAAAAAAAAAAAAGCAAACACCCAGGAAAAAAAACCAAACAATACCCAAAACCAATTCAAAACCAAGAAAAAACAAACAAACAAAAACAAACAAACAAAGAAAAAACCAGACCAAACCTGCTGTGACATTTGTTCATCCTAATTTGTGAGAGCAGACTTTAGGCAGACACGCAGCTGTGGAACCCCTTTCTAAGTCAGTGCCTTTAGAAACCCTCTGGTGGCACTGCAGGGATCAGTACCTCGAGCAGCCCTACTCAACTAGGAGCCTAAGGCCTTTCTTCTAATTTTTCCAAATATTTTGTGTTTGGAGATAGCTGAACCTACAAAAAACCAAATTTTCTATCTGTTTGTTCAGAAGCTCAACCTTCAGTCAAAAGGTAGGGCACTTTCCTCTCCTGCTCCACTATGTTCCCACATGCACTGCTGCTGCATTTCTCTACAGCAAGGCCCACACAGAGACTCAGAGATACAATTTTTCAGGGGAACTGAGAGCACTAAGAGCAAAACATTGACTAAGTCAGTCTTATGGATTAAAGGATAATCAATCTTCTCACATTCTCAGCCACCTCTGCTGTGTCTTCAGACTTGGATCCAGTTCTGCTCCAACCAGAGAGCAATTAGCAATTTAACATTCCAAACAGTGCTGGAGAAGACCAGCAGAGAACCATCTCTCTTCCTCCTCATGTCAAACAAATAATTTTTACTTTCTATTTCTTGCCAATTACCATTTACAGGTACAAAACCTAAATTAACCATCCTGAACTGCTCAAGGATGTCCCTCACAACAGTTGTGCAGATTCTGTATTTACTGGCACTCTCTGGGCACTTGGTTTGCCTGCTGCAGCTACAAACATTACACTGTTCTGCTGTTATTGTTCTCCAGGACTTGAGCCCTGCCACACTGTTTGCCTTAATGATTTCCCAGGCCTGAAAATGCTCCACACGGCTTATCTGTCATGAAAAGCGTTTCCCAGACTCTTCTTAAGCATGTTTCCTCCATCAGTGAGCATTCCTTTATTCCTGTGCTGCAGGACAAGGTGAACAGGAGAATTGGCCTGGCCTGTGTGCCTGCCATTGTAATTTCTCTTCCTCAGGTGTGTACCAAGGGCTGGCAAAGCATTAACAGAAATGGCAAACCCAGGAGACGCTGCTAAAAAAGCAGCCAAGTTCAGACTTCCTCTGAACTCTGCACAGTATTTTAAAAATGGGACTGACAGCATTAAAAACTGCAGTTAGGCTAATAAATCATTAAAAGCTAATCAAAATGATAACATTAGACAACCTGAAAGTCATCCCACAGTTTACACTTGGAGGGATGTAGACACAGTCTGGAAGCTGCAGCATTACCCACATTTAGAGTATAAAAGGTAAATTCCCCATGTTGTAAATTCATTTTATTTAATAAAGGTTAAACATAAGCTGCAGACTAGGTTTATAAAGGCATAAAGTAGAATCTCATCTCTGTATCCAGACACTAACTTGCACAAAAACTTGCAGGAAGTTAATTATCTTTGAAGACCTTTACCTCTGTCACATTTGATTTATGTCATCCAACAGTTCAAAATTACTAGGGAGATGGACAGACAGCAGAGAAACACAGACCTGTTTCCATAGTGAAGTGCATTAAAAATAGAAAGAACGTGACACTGATGTTTCTTTTCTGATATTGCCAGAGGGATTCTTCAGGACACTGTATCCTGAAGCTCTAATCTCCAGTGAAATCTATTTAAAAAGCAGGAGCGGGATCCGCCATAACTCTTGTGCTGGGAAAATTAATTGGACCAAACTCCTCTGCATATTGAGGACAGATGAGATGGGAAAAATCTCCCATTGGATGCTTGAAGATTTAAGGTAGTTTAATTTATAGCTACAATACCATGTGTGAATGGTCCACACGCACATATTGTCAAACTGAAGTATGGGACTGGCTGCAATTTGCCTTTTACATATTTGATATCCTGGTGAAGGTAATACCTTCATATTCAGCTTTACTGCTACTTCACAAGACTTCATTAAAAGTTGGACAATAAAATATCGCCCAGAGAAAGTCTATTCGGGAAGAGAAGCGTTAGAAGTGTTAGTTTTGGGGTTGCCAAGAGACTTGTGTAGACGTACAAACCAATGTCATACATCACTGTCTGGGTGAGAACAGTGGGCTGAACGACGAGCTGCCTCTCCTGCAGACAAGCAGAGCCACCCCCACACTGCATCAGCTCTTTGTCTCTGGGGGCAACAGCCTAAAAACAGCCCCCTGCCCCAGGAACCCCCTCGTATCTACAACAAACACTGGCTGCCTGATGAGAATATCAAATCCCCACAGTGAGGGCAGGGACAGCCCAGCTCCACAGAGCAGCAAAGGCAGTCTGCCCCACTGTACAGAGCAGGAGGAGCACTCAGAGAACTGCAGACACCACAGTCCTGGGAGCCTGCACAGCTACTTCCCAAATAACTTGGTCGAGACACACAGCAAAAAAGGTGGGCTTGTCCTTTCCAACACACTTGACAGAAGTGATAGCCAATTGTTACAGACTGTAAACCAGTCTGGGAAAAAACCCTTAAAAATTTGAAATCTTTTCTTTCCCTGATAAAGGCAATAATTTTTGTCTGTAAAAGTAAGGCTGCTGTTTGGCCCATGACTGTTGTTTAAAAGTCTGATTTCTACTGCTTCTGTATTTGTGTGTAGGAGTCCAGAGAAAGAAATATCTTCAATTAAAGGGTCCAGGCAGAACAGCAGAGCCTCAGAAGACCCCTTTCAGAATGGCCATAGCAATCAACAGAAAAGCTATTGGAATGATGAGCTCAGTGGGAGCAATAAGCAGAAACACTTCTGTAAAAGGTCACCCTCTGCTTAAGTTCTAATCTTCTAATGGGAAGAATTTTGGTAAATCTGGGAGACATGATGGCCAACGCTAAGGCAGAGGCAATCTTCTTAAGCTGCACTTTATCTGAAGTGGGCTTTTGCCTACTTTCAATAAAGGAGCAATTTTTCTGGCTGGTAGTTCATGAAGCTTTGAATATATTGAATATTAGGACCGAAAGCAACAACATATTTTCAGCTTAGTGAACACAGGCAATGGGAGAAAGATGGCAGTCTGCCTGCATCACCTCAGTCCTTTCATCTCAACTTCTTGCAGCAAATAGCCTGCCCTCATCCACTGACAAACAGGCACTGACAACCTGTTGACTTCATTCAAATCCTGACACACCACCTGAATCAGCCAGATTCCTCAGAGGTACAGGCAGATGCAGCCATAGCAGCACCTGCATCTGTGTCAGGCTTCCTGCCTCCTGCAGTTTCCTCTTCCCATGACTGGTGCCCACACCACTGGGTGGGAAAGATGTACCAGCCAACATGCACTTTGGTTCTGGGAAACTTGACTCTTGTCACTTTTCACAATTACTAACATCTGTCACTAACACACCAAGATTTTCTTCCAGTTCTTTGAAGAACAGCCAATAAAGGGTTGACAGCAGCAGTAACTCAGAGGAGGCATCCCTCTTGTATTGATTGATGCTGGCCATGGACACAGACACAAGTGACTGCTAAAATAATTAACTGGTATTGCTTGCACTGGGTAATGATTCTTTAGAGAATGAAAGCTCTTGAACAGGATGGTCTGTTGCTGTCCAGCTACTGATGGGTGCTCTCACTGCAAATATCCTTGCAAAGATGCCTGCAGCTGGATGAGAAGAGGCTCCCTGAACCATTCTGGAGAATCCTTACATCCCACTAGCACACCCACCTGACCACTCCAGCACAGGCACAATCCATGTCTATTCATTACCTTAAATTACATACAGATCATCTCATAACTGTCTTAACCAGGAACAAAGACTGCTCTACAAGACCACTCCTACTGAGCAGCTTTGACTCAATATTTCAAGTTGCCTCTGTACAGTTTGGTCAATACCCCTCTCTACAGCAGATGCCAACAGGGAGAACTCTCGGGAGCTCCTGGCTTCTCTTCCTAGGAAGTTAACCACCGTGTCCCAGCACACAAGCACCATCTACCAGCTTGTGCACAGCAGGAGCCACCTGGAGAGTCTCTGGGACTCTGTCTGCAGGGCTCCTGTGTGCTGCTTTGCTGAAGGCTGGCTGGGAGTTCAGTCTCCGTGGGCAGCCCAAGCCCTCTCTGTAGAGAGAAGCTCCAGAGCTCCTGGGCCACACAGGGGACTGCTCATTAAGCATGCTGGGGATCCACACAGGCACAACCCCGATATTCAGCTACATCAAAATTGCAGCAGGTTAATCTTCGGTTTCATCTTTATCCCAGAATTATGACCAATTTTGTCACCACAGCATCCACTGAGCTGCTTTAACACCGGCCACTTGGTAATCATTTCGATACAAGCTGGGTACCATTCCTAAGGCAGTCACACTGACCTTGAGGCCTCCTCCTGATCCCCGCTGTATGTGCAAATGGAAATGGGAACACAGGGGAAATGAGCAGATATAAATGGGTTTGAATTTTGTAGCCCTCAGGCTGAGTGGCTGGGGCAAGGTCAGGCACCCAGCTCCTCCTCCTCACTCTGACTTGGGCTGCCCAAGAATCCTTACAAATGCCTTTGTCACTTCCCAAACCATCTAAGTGCTGTACCAGAAAGCTAACAGTTTTTCTGACAAAAATGGTTTTGCTGAACCTCCTATGGGAGTAATGAGCCTCTCCTTTTATGAAGGGACAAGTCAGCTGAAAGAAGCAATAAGAGAACTAATGCCATTTGCTAAGATGGATTGCTATTATTTGAGCTGTCCATCCACACATATTTGTCCTGAGTGTATTTTCAGTACTAGAAGCAATGTAGTTACAGATCACAGAACAGCCAAACTGCTAGAAAACATGGACTGACTTACCTTCATCAAAATAAATCACAACAGGTTTTGGGACTCCCATAACGCAGAAGCTAAGGGTGACCTTGAGGGAGAAGTTGATTAAAACTGTCACACAAAGCCCAGTGTTATATTTTATGGCTAATGAGGCCAAGTTGCCAACTGAAACATGCCTGTTTGTGTCTGTGCTGGAGTTCAGAGCTGAAGTGTTGCTCCTAGGTAAGAACTGAGGGAAGGACAGTTCAGCAGTCTGACCTGCTCCCGAAATTACAACCCTTGACATGAGGCTGTTAAACTAGTACTGTTTTACATGCCTCGAACAGGAATAAGCAACTTAATGGGAAAGATTAAAAAAAAACCAAAAAACCAAGAAAGCCACCACACCCCAATCCAGTTTGCTTTCTCCTCCCATCAGTGTACTGGGCCACGTGCACCAGAAAATATACCCCATCATTAGGTTCTTAGGGCTAAATCCTCACCTGGGGCAGACATGCACATAACCAAAGTCTGGGCTGTGGGGAGTGCTGATAACTACCTCATAAAGAAAAAAAGGACACAGAAGAGTTCCTCTTAGTGTGTTGTGACAATTTTGCTGGAAGTGAGCAGTGCTACACCAGATCTGGGGATCCTGGTCAGACCCTGAAAACTCGATGGGTGGAAAGGTGTGAGAAAATCCAGCCTGGCAGTACTGGGGGCACTCAGTCCAACCACCCAGAGCGTGGCAGCCCCGAGGGCTCCAGCCAGGACTTGCCTCTTTGCAGCAGGGCCAGCCAGGACAGGCAAGCCCTGTGCCTGCCCTGCCCCTGCCCCTGTGCCTGCCCTCCCAGCTTCCCAAGCCACTACCACAGCAAAGGTGCCCAGCTCCCTCCTCCCTTCGGAGCAGCCTGTGCAGTAAGGACTCAACTCCAAGCCCAGATCCTTCTCACCTCGGAGGAGGCAGAAACATTCCTGTCTTCCTCCACAAGTCACATACATTTAAGGAAAGGACTTGAACTTACTTAGTTTCACATTTTTGAAACAAAAAGCTGTTTCAGCAGCATATCCCCATGTTGGCTGACTTACTCCTTCATGAGTGTTTTCCCTGTGAACACCAAATTCCACTAATGCTGATTCCCAGACTTTATACCACACAGAAAGTTTCTGAGGTTGGCCTTCCCACAGGCAAGTACTTTTGCTGGAAGTTTTTATCTAAAACAGCTCAGTCATGTTTATGAAAGCCTAGCCTTGACAGAAGAAGGAAATTTTTTTTCATCACAGAGGAGGTTTTTTTAAAAAATAAAAAACTGGGACAAAGGTTTTATATATATATCTATATCAGAAGATTCTCACTGAGAGGACATGCTGAAAAATGCACAACTGAAAATGGGTATGCTCTAGAAATAGAAGATAGAAAAACTATATTCAATTTTTTGTTCCTAATGGTTTGGTGCCCATCGAGCATCTTCTCTGCTCTGCCCAATGAGAGTGTACAAAGTTCAGGATCTTTTGAGGCAAATGACAAATGGGTCCTTGTCTCCCAGAATCAAGGACGACTGGATTCATCCCACCCAGGTAAGACATCCAATTTCAACCACAATTGCCTGAACTTCCAAAGCAGCCAAAAGAAAGACAGGCTTCTCCAAGTAGCAATTCAAATTTTTGGTGACCATCCTCTCCCTCAAACCTCCCCCCACCCCAGAGGCAACACCACTTTTTTTTTCAGGTGTTTAAGCTTGTCATGGGAGAGAATGAATTCACACTGCAACCTCTAGTTACTCCACTGGGGCATCACCCTGCTTCCAAAATGTCCAAAATATTTGGGGGGGAAGAAAAAAAAATAAAAAGAGAAAACAAAGAGGCAGTGGTTAGAGGGCAGAGTGACAGGCAGGACCACAGGACCATAATTGCATTCAATACCAACAGCAGCAATATCAAAACGCTATAATTAACAATTCCTTGCATTTTCCTTTACAAATATTGAAGAAATATTCTTATGTCACTACTTTAAGAAAGCACATAGGCCAACTTTTGAAAACAGAGCACAGAAATTGACAATCCTCCATTTATTTTATCGTTCCTTTTCATAACTCATATGGGCAGACTCCAGAGCCCAGATTACCTACAGATAATTCCATTTCTGCAGCCAATTTTGACTTTCCAGTAGAGTGAAGCCTGACATTTACACAGTGTTTGAGTAGGACGCCAGTGAACAATATTCCCCCCTTCATTGGTGGCAGTGAGTTACCTGACATTGGTCCCACAGAAAGGAAGAGAAAAAATAACACAGGCTTCTTTACCTTCCTCTTCCTTCTTGGGTAACAGCCTGACCTGTTAAAGAAGGAAGCTGTGGGAGGTCTGTATTTAACCCCAGGGCTATTTCCTAAATTGTTCCCAGCAAACAGTGGAGGTGGCTCTGCTCATGAGCTTTGGCAGTGCCCTTGCCAAAATGCCATCCCAAAAGTACAAACAGCATTCAAAACTACCTTTCAAAACAGTCCTTTCCTTAACAAGCTTTGCCCTGTTGTCAACAAACCTCTCCTCAGGAAATGTGTTGTAATATGTGTTGAAGCTCAGTGCGTGAGCTCATTTGACTTTAAAATAATGGATTTATATTTGATTTATAATTTACAATTTATTTCATTTTTAAACCATCGTAGACCAGTCATTTTCTCACCAGCACTAAGATTCATGTGTCCAGGTCAGGCAGCCAGCACCAAGGTGTGTTCAGCCACATGGTCTGAAGAGAGTGCAGAGGAGCAGGCAGCTGAGCCCTGTGTCCTGCAGAGCCTGCTGGGTATGTGCTGCTTTGGATGTGCCTTTCACACCCTGACAGGAGCTGGCAGTGATTGTGATATTTTTTCTCTCCAGCCTGTCTCACCTTTAGGTGCGTTCTGCATCTTTAGGACTTACTATCCTTTATCTCCTTCTCCCAGTGTCTGAAGGAGTGTTTTCTCTCTCACCCAGGTGTGGGCTGCTCCTCGCTCAGGCTGCCCCTCTTTTCCTGATCAGGTGTCCTGAAAAGCTGCAGGTGGATGTGCCAGGACTGTGATAACCTGCTAATGCAGAGTCATCCACACCTGCCATTCCAGTATCTCCTCCTCCTGGCTCTTACACAGTTCAACCCTCCCAGTCATCACTTTTTTTTCTCTGTTTTAAATTAGCTTTCTACAATGCAACTGCAGGAAACCTAAGGAATTCTGTTACACCCATCATCAGGACTGTGCCCTAGCTGGATTAAAAATAATAATAATTGTATATTAAATTAACAGATGACCAGATACTCTGTCTTTCCACCGGTGGAGAAGTTTCACTCAGTGCTGTACTTCCATGCAAGTCTGCCTGAGTTTAACTGATAGCAGAGTGGAGGTAAATGATTTAAGAACTGTGCTTGTCACTGTCAGCTCCTGCAGCATTGAAGCAGAGCAGCAGCAGCCACCTTGCACAATGCAGTGTGTTACTGCCTGGCTGTTGGAGCAGCCTGACAAAACGTATTCAAAGTTTGATTTAAAGACTTAACCTACATTTTCTTGACTAAACCCATCAGTTTTCATTCTGTACTTGCTGGCTAACGTGAATAATAAGGCTCTGCCTTCTGCACAGAATCCCTCCTCATACCTGAACTACTGTGATGTAAGTTCCGTTTATTTTCCTGCCCTGACTGAAGATATCCCATTGTTTGATCTAGTTTTCTTGCAGGCCTCTTCAGATTTTGGAAAGCAAACTCAAACTTGCTCTACTTGGCATAGCTGTAAGCAGGAAGGGCCCAGTACCTGCACCCCTGCCTGTGTGCCAGCAGAAGAGGCACGCAGACTTTGCCAACTGCTGAGGGAGGCTGCCAAGGCGATTTTTCTCTCAGTTAGCACCTACAGAAACTGCTGCATCTCCCCCCGCTCTCCCTGCCCCTGTGGGAGCTCCCTCATATCCAATAAGGATTTGTAAAAAGAGCATCCTCACACGAAGTGTCAGGTGACTGTAACCCAAGAGACCAATCTGCCAGTTCACGTCTCTGCCACTCAGGAATCATGCCAAGAAACATCTTGCATCCCTCCATCTCAGTGCTTAGCCCAAGATACCGAGACTGTATCCGGCTCCTCCTGAGCTCCTGATCCCTGACAACAAGCCTCCCAATCCAGGCCCACTACCTTGCTCTTTCATTGCTTTGAATCAGCTGCCATCTGCCTCAAAAATAACCCCCCTGCCACCTCACATTCCTGACATGCTCAGAGGAGAAAACCATCTCAAACCTTTTGTGAAAGATTCCCTAACCCACAACCCTTCCACACATCACACCTGGAAGCTGAGAAGGAAAACAAAGTAACTCATTAAAGAAAGGCTGAGAAGAAACAAACTGGGAATACAAAATTGAATCTTTTTTACTCTTACTCAGTACCCACATTATAGCAATGATGAAATGTCAACTCAAGAGGCATTAGGAGAAGTATTTCTATTTAGAAACTGGTCATACTTGGGACTTTCCAGCATTACAGGGCCCATAAGCTGCAGTCTTACCTTCAAAGGAGTAACTGACAGGTCTGGGGAAGAGAAGATGACAACAAATGTAATAAATTTATTAATAGTGGCTCCTTTACTATTCACTGTGTATGTACCTGACTTAGTGTCAGGTTACATTTTACTACTACCACATTTCCTCCCAAATTTATCTCTCTGCTTGACTGAGTTTTCTGCCACAATTCATTCAAAGCACCGCAAGATCTCTGGGAATACGTGTTTTTATTCCATGAGAAGTGTCTGTAAATGTAAAAGACTGTTCCCCTGGTTATCTACAACCACAGGGACACGTCTTGGGTACGGCAAAGCAAGTAAGAGAGCGGGCTTGCAGTGCTCAAGCTCTGTACACCTCTGATTAGGAGTTTCAGAGCGTGACTCAAAGAAACCCAGGCATTCCAGCTGCTACAGAGGCCTCAGCCCCATCTCTCCACCTCAGCCATGGCAACCACAGCTCACTCAGGACTGCTATTTATGCAGGGTCTCTCCAATAAAAGCTTCATCAGTACAAAACAAGACCTGAGGGTCTGCTCTTCTTAATAGCAATGCTTTGGAAATGGAAGGATTTTAGCCTCCTCAAATGCCTTTGAATTTTAACAGGATAGATCAACTTGTTCTCTGATCAGCATTAAGAAAATAAATCAGTATCTTACAGGGAAAAAATAACTATGGTCACAACAACCCCAACTCCAGTCTGAGCCCCTTCAACCAACACTTGGCAGCAGGGTGACCATTTTGGTAGCATCTGTTAAATTGGCGCTGTTGTATTTCACATGAATTTAACTCCCTGCTGGGGTCTGTCCTCATGCCCTTGATTTCTCCAGGAGAATCTAGGGCTGCAGTTCCTCTGCAGCTGGAAGGAACCCTGGCCAGAATTAGCCATCCAAGAAGCAGATGGTTTGGAGCACGTCAGGCTGACACTCAGTTTGTCAAAGCTATTGGGTGCCAGCAGTCTCCAGGCTCATTGTTTTAAGAGCTGGCAAACAGGGGGGAAAAAAAAAAAAAAAGCCCGAAAGAAACCAATCTAAAAGTAAGGAAATTGCAAAGGATGACAGTTAAAGGTAAATTATTTCCTGTACAGGGTAATTTCCATACAGAATAAGTTCCTAGAGAGGGACATTAAGCAAAGAATGCAACTATGCTTGGGAGATAAGTAGGCAATTTTCTAAAGATGAAGATGGTAGGGGCATGGAGGAAAGAAAATAAAGCAAAGGGAAAGGACACACTCATCACTCAAGAGCCTCTTTTCTTCACATGAGTGTTTCAGCTTCTGGGGAACACAGACAGCAACAATAAATGCAGCAGGGCTTTGCCAACAAGACACGGCCTCTCCTGATGCTCAGGGGCAAACCTGCTGCAGATGAACGGCCGCACAGGTTCTGAAGGAACCCACACTCCCTGTGTGGAATGGTGTGAGGAGGCACAACCCCGAGCACACGGGCAGCAGCACACCCTGGCCGGGCTCAGCGTGGCCACACAGTGCTGAGGAGCCAGGGCAGAGCCTGCTGATGGCACCCTGAGCTCAGCACGGCCCCGCTGCCTCCAGGCACCTCCATGCCCTGGGACCAGGGCAGCGTGTACTGTCAGGAAAGCACCGACTCACCTGCTGCCCGAGCCTGGCTCCTGATGGGGAGGAACAGGATCTGCCCTGTAGGTGCAGCAGGTGACCCCAGGAAACACGGCACCTCTGTCCAGAGCAGCTGCTCCCTCAGGGAGGGGGATTCAGGAGATGGGGGACCCCGGCACAGGCCGAGCCCTCACCAACGGGGCCACGTCCCTCCTGTCCCTCAGAGCCTGAGCCCGCGGCCCAAGTGTCCATTAACAGCCCTGGACGTGGGGAGGGTCAAGGGTCCATCCAGAGAGTCCGGCCAGGAGCACAAAGAGCCAGAGATGGCAACAGCACAGGCCCAGTGTCCCCCTGGGAGGATGGGGCACTGGAACTCCGTCCCACGGCAGAGCTGCTGGGCAGGGTCCCCACAGAGGCTGCTGAGGGCGGCCGAGGTGGGGCAGTGTCCTGGGACAGGCAAGGCCTGGCCGCCCAGTCACAGCCCCGACAGGTCATGTCTGGACCCACACCACGAGGAACACTGAAAAAAGAGCCAGGAAGGCAGCTGCTGGAGGGACTAGAGGCTGGTGGGTCAGATCACCCCCGGGATCCCCCACTTGCCACACTGAATGAAAAGATGGTGCCAGAGGAGGAGCTGCCATGCTGTGTCTCCAGTCTGCATTGTGCTCCAGGGATAAACAGGCAAAAGGGCTTAGTCCCAGCAGCTGAGCACTCACTGAGATTCAGAACCAATAATGTTCAGTTAGGAAGAAAACTCTGCCAAAATGCAGAGTCTGGATCATGCAAGGCAGTACTCTTGCAGGAACAAGTGTTCCACTTTGAAGAGTTAAAGAGTCCTCCCTGTCTCTGCTTCAGAAATCAAGGAGTTGTCCAACAGGACTTGACACACCATGGCACAGCAACTGGTGTAAACAACAGGCAGGATTTGGGGCAGCAGCCCCACCTCCAACAGCACAGGAGTCTGCAAAAGCTTCAGCCTCCTTCCCATCTGTGAAGCAAGAATGAAGGTAAGGTCACACTTCTGTGGTTGGAAAGTCCCTCTTGTGTATTTGAAAGATTTCTTCCAGCATAACTAGCTGGCTGCCCATAACTCCAGCACCTTAAGCTTCCCTATTGAGACTGAAAATGAAATTTGGATTTCAAACTGCTCTGCTGAACACATGAGAATCATCTGTCATTAGCTACACCTAATTTAACACTCAGAGCCAGAACATTTAGTGCTGAAGGAGCAACAACAATTAATAGGAGTCTTCATCTTACAGTAAGTGAGCAATGTTCAGGATCTGCCAGTCTGTGGAAGGGAAAGCTTCCCTCTCTTGCACAGGCAGGGAGATCACACTTGTGTGCAGCTCTAACAGTGAGAGCCCCACAAAGTACACGTGGTGCTCAGTCTCATACAATGTGTTTCTGTAGTGGGACTGTTACCCAGGCAAGAACTCACTGGCTTATAGGGTAACTCTCTTCCCAAAGGTACTCTGTTCACTTAAAAAAATATTAAAAATCTTGTTATTGTATTAAGCAGAGATAAGAGAAAGTCAGAGGTAACTTAGCAGAGAGCAATTTTACCACAGCAATTTGCATCAGTTTAAATATGCAATCAATCCTGTTCACAGACCCCTATGTATCTGGCATCATTAATAAATCATATGCTGTTTCTCCCCCTTAATTGCACTGTGTTAACAAAATTAGGAGAAGAACCTAACAAACCAGAAATAGATTATTTTGGAAACAAAATTAGCAGCCCAAGGTACTGTGCCACACTGCTGAGAGCAAGCAGGTGGTCACAGGAGCTCCGAGCCTCCCGAGGTGAGGACGACCCGTGTGCTGTGCTACAGGGCTGGGTTGCACTTTGATGAAATGCTCTGCCTACAAGCTGGCACAACACATTTGTTCTCAGAGCAATTAAAATCTACAGCAGATCGAAAAACACCATTTTTATGACACCCCACCCCCCCCCAGCAAGACAATAGTTTACAGACCTATTGTGTGAGCATAAGGATTTGTTCCTTTGGGCTAAAAACCTTGTTAATCTTCATCTCATCCCATTTGGACTTCTTTTTTTTTTTTTCCCTTAGCAAAAAGAGGTGTAAAAATGTAAGTAACACCAGTCAGTTACATCTCACAACCCGCACACTGCCTGGGCAGGTGCTGCAAAGGTGTCACCATCTATTAGCAAAGGTGTTATTATCTGACTTTCAAGGTGACAGATTGTCCTGGGAGCTGTGCCTGTGCAGCTACGGGTTCCTAGTGAGCCACTGCCATACTGTGAACAATTCATTAATTGGTATCAAGAGAAAGGTGAAGTTAAGCCTCATCTAGGGCACAAAGATACACTGATACAAGCATATTCCACGGAGAGACCTTCTGAAAATTCAAATGTCGTGTCTCTGAAGCTTACTGATCAACAATGAAATTCTTCACTCAGGAAAGGGTTTTACTTCAAAATTTATCTCCACGATTTGTCAAATAGTCTGTGACTCATTTTCTAGGATGCTTAGACATTTTTCTAGAATCCAGGGAAACGGTGTTTTATTCTCCCCATAGATACTGGTGTCATTTTTGTGCAGCAGGACAATTTTTTGTGGTGCTGCTGTACCCCATCCATACTTACCACTGCAGTGTCTAAAAAACCAAGCCTTCCTGCTTGCTGGTTTAGAGTTTACATCGTTTCAGAACCCAGTCCCTCCAGGATCCCTTTGCAGGGAAGAAAAGGGCCTTCCTTGTGCCATTTGAAAGCTTCAGGTGAAACACTCCAAAAGAACCAAGTGCTCAGTACCCACAAATCAGGCAAACCCTGGGCACTCTATTTTATGAAGCCCTCCAAAAGATTCTTCTCTACAAACCTCCTGAGTTCTAAACACTGGTGTTAAGCAACTCATCTTCTCTCTCTTTTTTCTATACCTGCCACTCCTGTGTCTCTTCATGCTCACCAATGCTCTCAGTAAAAATTATGAATTTAGCTACCTGTTCTAAATTGCTCTGTAGAGAGGCAGGGGTGTAACAAGAGCATGTTCCCCACCCTAACAGAAGAAACAGTCAAGCTCTTCTGACCCCAACAGAAACAGCTGCCGGCGGAAAACTCAATGATTTTCTTTACGTTTCTGCCTCCCCTAAACCAGAAATGTTTAAATATAACTATTTAGACAAAGAGCATGAAAGTGTCATGCAAAATCAAAAATGCAATTTGCTCATAACTGGGAAAAGCAACTTGGCTCAGCTGGAGAAGCCTAATAAGGAGCAACTGAGGCAGTTGCTGTATCTTTACCCAGCCCCTCCGGCAAACATGAAACCTCCCCCCCATCTCTAGCTATAGTCTCCACCAGAATATTAAGCATTTTTATACTGTGCATGTGGCAATTAATTTTTTTCAGAAGTCACCTTGCTCCTGTCCAAGGGACATGTGCTGCTACAACACACCAAGCCTTGGGAGCTGTGGCATCTCCTTTCACACAGCCCGACCTTTTCCCTTTTCCTTATGGCATCTGAAGCAGAGCTAAGTTGCTGTTCCTCAGCAAGGTCTCCCCCTCCTCCCTGCCCTCCACCCCTTTTTCCCTCACAGCTCTAAATTAGGTTTCCCTCTGCATACAAATTCCTGTCCTTATCTTGCTTCAGCCCTGGCCTGTCTCCCACTGTGCACAAACTTGCTGCTTCTAATCTTAATTTCTCAGCCAGCAATCCTTGCAGTTCCAGCTCACACACTGTGGTATTTCACTGGCAGGAAAAGCTAACTCTCTCTCTGGGCTACATTTCCAGTGTGCCCCTGCCCCGCTGGCCTGTCCTGAGGGGCACCTCTTGCCTGTTTGGCAGTTCTGAACCCCCTCATGTTTACTGCAGTCACCCAAAGACCAAGTCAGAGAGTGTCCCTGAGCATTCCCTGCACTGCTTTGAGGCTGTACCCACGGAGTGTGGAAGATAAATACTCCTGTGGCTCACTAAAATATTGCTGTGGCTCCTGCAGAGCACGTCACCACCTCACACAGAGCGGGAGGCAGTGCCTCTGCTAAGCCTTTCGGTGTGTACAGGACACAGAGTGCTCAGCATTTTAGTTTAGAGGGTGTCCATCCCCTCCCATTCCTCTGCAAACAGTTTGGGCTGTGGCAGAAAGCAGGGGGCAGGGGTATGTTTAATATGGTATTACTAGGAGTCTTTGAGGAATACTAGGAACATTCACAAAAGAGGCAGAAGGACGTGAGACTTGTGAACAGACCATTTGGCCTAAATCTGAAGCTGCTTCTCTATTCCGTATTCTGCTTAAAGAGTATTCCTTCCTACTGGAGCTTCAGTAGGATCATTTATGGGGACAGCGCTCCTCAGTTCTGTGCACAGAGAACAGCAAGTCTGGACTCTCCCTCTTGGGTAAAGAGGGGCAGAATCAGAGCACCTGAAAAGAATATCCAGTGCTCAAGGAATACAGCTGCCAAAGTCAAGGATCAGCAGTATTATTAGAATTTTTTTTACTATATATTTATTCTAATTCTACAGATTCAGATCAAATAGTCATGTATTATCAGTTCACCTGCTGCAAAGGTGGAACTGCAACTGCCTTTAAAAATGGTTTGAAAGGCCACCTAATCCTACTAAAATGCCCATTAAACCTCTGCTTCAATTTAATCTGTAGCCTCTTATGGAAGTTTCTTCCAAAAGTTTCAAAGAGATAACACTCTACCTTAACTGTACACAATATTTTTATACTGGTAACAATATTTTTTTAATACTGGTAACTAAGTTTCTTTCTTCAATGCTGACAAGGGACACCTGAACATGTGGTCAGATTTCAGGAAGCACTGGAAATGTGAAGTATCCACTGTTCTCAAAAATCACAGTTAACCACTTCTCCCATCCATGTCATTCAATACCATCAACCTCTCAGTAAAGGAGTCTGTATCAATTAAAAAGCAGCATCATTTAGCTTACAGAACTGACAAAACCCCACTTGTTTCAACAAAGAAAATTCAGTAAGACATAAAACAGGTCAATATTCTCCACTGCTCCCGTTCCTTCAGCACCTTACTTTTGTGAAACTGAGACTGGATGCAAGATCTTACATTAAAAAGCACTATCACTAGCCTGAAATCAATCTGACAACCTTTAAATCAGACTTCAGCCAATCTCCAGACCATAAAGAAATACTCCTTCCTTGATTCAATTCGTGTGCAGCAATAAAAGACGAGTAGCCCGGAGATTTTCCTCAGCCTGGGAGACAACACAGCGGAGGTCAAGCAGTGACACAAGCGTGTCTTCATTGCTTTTGACTGAAGTTCAATAAACTCATGTAGAGACAAGCAGTGTCAGAGCCAGGGAGGCTGTTCACAATTTGGTGGAGGCAGAGCTCTGGGGGAGATGAAAGGCAGCTGCCAGTGTGCGGCCACGGGACTGTTCCCCACCATCGGAGACACGGCCATCGAGCGGTGCCGTCATCCCACTGCTCCAGCAGCTACACTCAGCAGGAAGAGGGAACCTTCCCTCTCCTCCCCCTGCTCCCATCCAGATTATAGTATATGAAAATAACTGAATACTCAGAGGAAGCTCACGAATTTGGGGGGTCTCAGAAGCAATTTGCAATTTTACCACACGAAATGTGCGTGATTTGATCCAACCCATTTAAATGAGCTGGTGAGGTGAGTCAGCTGGTACAGAATAATTTGCTTGGGAATGAAATCTGCCCCTGTCCTTCAGCAGTCCTGTCCCTCTCCATGCTCATGGATACTTTCTTAGTCATGTACAGAGCCGCTTGAATAACAGAATAACATTGAAGCCACATACAGTAAAAGACCCTCTGCAATATCTCATTTCCAGGCACTCACTACTTCCCAAAAGACAGGTAAAACTGGAATTCAAAACAAGTTCTTGCTGATTTGAATATTCAAAAGCTGTTCTTGAGTACCTGTAGGGATGCATCCCTTCCCACTGCAGCAAGGCCAGCCATCAGCAATTTCAGCATCAGCCAGCTCTGTATCTCCTGTGTGGAACTCACAGTGCTGTGAGCAATTAACCACCAGTGTAGGTGGATTTATCCCAGGAAGGAGGAAGAATGACAATTCAATGGCATAATACAGACATGTCCAGACAATTAATAAGGATCAGTTAGTGGGGAGAAAAATAACTGTAAGCTATGGGGAATGTTGGTTTTGGGATTCATTTTTGTCTTTCTAAAAGCAATGCTGGGACAATAAATTTTATTTTATATCCAGTAGGAAATACCACTATGATTTACTGTAATTTCAAACATAAGCAAAACAACTGACACAGTGCTATGTACCATCATCTGAGCAGAAATTCATAATGCTTAATCAGCTATTTGCTATAAAACGACATTTGCTTGTTGGATTATTTTAATCAGTACTAACAGAATTAAAAAGAAACATATTTTGAATGAAGAGAAATCAGATGTGCCCATTAAACTGGTTCTCTCTCATGCCTGAGATTCTGTGACTGCAGTCATATCTGGTGTGCCTAAGGCTCCATCCAAATTTTCTTTGCTGTCATTGGAAGACTTTGCTTCAAGGATACTGAATCAGACTGGAGCAGGCCTTGACTTATTTTTTTTTCCCTTTGAAAGCTCAGCACAGGGTCACACTGGGCCCTGTTGTAGATGGCACTGCACACTGTCCCACCATTAACTCCCTGCATTCCTTTTATCCTTCACTTCTGGGGCTTTGTAATTCAAAACCAATGCAAAAAACCTCTCACCCACATAAAATGTATTAAAAAAACCCAAACAAACACAACAGATTTAAATTAGACAGTGGTAAAATACCCTAAAACTAAATAAAATACCCTAAAACATTTTCAGGTGCTGACTTTGAATATTTTCAGACTTGTTGAAAACACTGTGGGAAGGCTAGCAGATTTCTCTATGTCCAACAAAGTGTGCAAGATGTGAAAGAGCACTATTCCTAATGCCTGAGAGAGGAACCAAACCAAAAAAAAAAGACAGAGAGAAGTAGATCATCCCCCTTTATCTGTTCTGATAGCTCATGCTCTGGCTCTCTGAGAACCCAGACTCATGCATTGATACATGAGTAGCTTAATGTCAGTAAAAAAGGGATAAAATCTTCTGTTCTTTTCTGTCCCCACAAAAAATCTCAGTGATAAAGACTAAACCAAAGTGAATGATAAACAGGCACACAACTCTGATGTTGGGGGGTTTTTTCATGCAATCATAGCCTACTCAATTATTCACAGAATGTTTCTTGCTGGGTTTGCTATTAAAAAACCCAAACCCACAACCAACTTTAAACCCACCAGAACTGGACAGTACAAGGGCTCTGGAGTCCCTAGTCATGATGCTGCTCTCAACTGGCTCAGGGGAGCTGCTTTGCCTCCCTCCCTCTGCATTGTGGAAAATGAGCATTCACATCCTTCGGGAAGTGCTATCCAGAAATGGGCACTTGTCCTTACATTACTCCAACTTGTATAAGGAAAGATCCGAGCAACTCCGGAGCCCAAAACATCAAACAATTCCTTAATCTACAGTAACACAACAGCTTAACTTAACAGCCTGTTGGCAGCAGCCCATCTCCTGAATTTGTATTTCAGTTCACATGCCACTTTCCAGGCTCCAATATTTCAGCACAATTACAAATTAATGAGATAGGTAGTCTCCATTGCAGAGATAGCAGCAATCTGTAAAAGGGCATTAAGAAAAGGAGTAATTTATTGGCTTGTGAAGGTTCCAAGTGTGCAGTCACATTAGCATGACAGCAGGAGGTCAAGAGACTCATTAGCCAGCAGCCAGAAGATATGCAGCTCAGTGTTTGATAGTGGCAGGACGTCCATGCAACACACACTTGAGGACGTGCAG
>JAWWES010000011.1:22523772-22541638 GCA_035583135.1 Lophotriccus pileatus | reverse complement strand
TGGGAAATCTGGTCCAGATATCCAGCTTTGGGTCATACACTGCTGTATCACCAAAAAATCTTGTCTGGTAACAGCAGCAGAGCAGAGAACAGAACAGCTGCTGTCCTCCTCACAGGGGCAAGGGATCCAACGAGCACACCCTGTGCCCCAGCACAACACTGAACTCCACCTGGCAGAAATGGACCTTGCTAATACCTGAGCTCATGTTTTCAGCTTGAACAACAAGGGAAGCATGGCCTGGGTTTGAAGTTTGGGAGTGAGGACAAGGGGAAGGGAAGGTAGACTATGGATGGAAAGACGGAGAAAATAATGTATGTGTGGGGCTTGAGGGGAGATAGAGCAGCAAGGCAGCGTTACCAGGTGCTTGTCCTCAAACTGAGGAGAGTGCAGAGAGCCTTCACCTTGGATAAAACTCCAACTGTATGAGAAGGTGCAAGACTGAATAAATTACCAAAAATGACAGTCTTAGATCCTGAGAAAGCGGTGTGGTTCCCCTGATTGCAGTGGGACACCGAGGCTTTACACCCGCTGAGATGGCTTTAGCTCGTTTTCAAAGACTTCCAGGGAATGAACCCTAAAGACAATCTGAAGCTTGTGACTGCTATTCATTCACACAGAGGGGAAAAGGGCTGAAATAACCTTGCAGAAAACAGAGTTCTTGTAGGAAACAGCAATGCCAACAGGGTGACCAGGTGCCTTGTTCAAATTAGCAAAAGCTTGGGCTGGCACTTCTTGTCTCCCACCCCTCCCTCCCTGGTCAGACACTCTGCATCCTTTGTCAGTGGAACAAGGGATTAAAGCAAAGACATACATGTGTTTTTGTCCAAATCAAACATGTAGAATGGAGTAATTGTTTCTGAATGTGCTTTATGACTGATATCAGCAAACACCTTAATTATTAATTGAATTTCTTTAAACTAACAGTATCAAAGCCTATTACATCAACTCTTATCACAACTGCAGCACTCCAGGACTTCACTGTTACTCCTAATTAAACACATGGGTACCTATATGAAAGGGAAATAACACAAGCTTGGCTATTTTCTTAGATTTCAGTTGTTCCTTAAATTTTACAAGAAACCATCTCTCTTAAGCATTGGGTTATTTCTCATTAAGAGCAGATTTGGGTTTTTTAATCAGAAACATCAGATATTGCCTTCCCTTAGAAGTATTCTGGCCTAATTTTGATCTCACCTGAAAAAGGCAATGCCAGACTAGCACAAAAATCAGAGTCAGAACAGAATTGTGATCAAATCTGGAGTCAAATAAGCATATCTTCAAAGGTTTCATTCAGCTGATACCTGCATTATTCAGGCTTTTTATCAACCTCAGCTTCTGATGCTCCTTCCCCTCGGTCATGGTTTTTGCACATCACACATCATTACGCTGTGGAGTTAATTGCCACAGGATGTTTGGAGGCCAGAGCATCCACGGGGCAACACAGAGATTATTAAATAGATTAACAAAGAACAGATCGCTGGGGAATTCTGAAAGAGTTCAATGCCATCTCCAAGTCAAGGTCCTTTAACTGAAGGTCACTGGGAAGACTTATGTTTCCTTGTAGCCTGGCTCCCTACACAGACAAATCCTGGCTCCTTCCTGGTGTACAAAGACACTGCTGGACACAGCCTGTGCTGTGACCCCACATGGCTGGGAGGGATCTCACTGCTGCTTCCTTCCAGCACCGGGTAGGGCTGAAGGGGCAGATGTTCAGCAACTGCCCTGTGTAGGGTGATATGTACATGAGAGAGTAGGAAAACTAACCAGAGGGAGTTGTATTAAAAAAGAAAAATAAGGAAAAAAAGAGTGAAGTGCACAGTAAGAGTAAAACCAAGTTCAGCTCTTTACTGAAATGCTACTGAAAACCAGGTAAATAAGATGGGATACAGGTCAGTCTAAACTAGGCATTCACATGTCAGTGGAAGGCAACACCCAGGCCCAGGGCAAGTATTTCCTCTGAGCAAAACCCTTGCCATTTGAATGCAGACTTTCTATGACAATAGGTGCAGAAATTTTTAAAATACCTGACCCTGCTGTCTCCAAACCCCTCTGTTTTGGGAGGAGAGTGAGTCTGTTGTCCATTTGGCTGAAGGGCAAAGGCAGCTGAGAGTGCATTTTGCTCCAAATGTCACAGCACCACAGCACAGAGGACACTGCCTGGGGATAGGAGGTTTGACAGCCAGCAGAAATGCCATATACCTGCCTGCTCCCCCACAGTGACTACTGGGTCTGGAGTAGCTGCCTCATCTGTTCCTGAAAGCCTCATTCCCACTGGCAGCACTGCACAACCAATGTTGCGTGAAAAGCCAGAAAGGGGAAATATCTCTTTCACCAAGGCAGATGCTGGCCAAAAGCTTGGGAGCTTCAACCAGAACAGCTGGCTTAGCATCCTGAGATAGAAAACAGCCTCTCTATAAAGAGTTTTTAATGAACTGGTCAGGCTCTAAAAGCACACATGGCAAATTCTCCTCCCTTCTCATTCCACGATAAAAGAGAAATTCATTCACGTTTATGAACATAGCCTAGACATGGAACAAACTTTAATAAATTCAACCTCTAAAGATGAGTATTTCAAGCTCATTTTGCAATGTGAACTGAGCAGCCCTTTACCCTCACACCCCTACTTACTTCTTTTTTAGGCCAATACTCCTGGAGTTGGATGTCTGAAGAGCCATTTTACTGGTGTTCTTTAGCACGAGTCCAGTGAATCCCCCAATCAGCAATTACTCTTGAAGTCAGCAGAACTGTGCCTAATTATTCCCAAGTAATTGCATGTATTAACCCACATACAAGGATATTCACATAACAAAAGGAAACACCATCATTTCACCGATACCCAGGTGATCACTTGTGAATGTCAACAGAAAACCCACTCCCTTGTCCTGATTCCTCATCAGCAACGCACGTTGTGTTTTTTAATGACCGCAGTGCTAACAAATATTCCATTCCTCAATTTAAAAGCCAGCCTGAGTGACCTTTGTGTGCCCACAACTTTCTATCTAGCCAACTCAATAGCTGCTTCGGGGTGAGATCCTGCCCCCAGCCTGAAGACACACAACACTATAAATGGGCTTCCCCTTGGAACAACAACTGTGATGAAAGCTGGGGTGGGGGGAAATATCCCAGTGATGTAGATGCTGCCATGTGGTGGGTTCCTGATGTTTGTGTCTCCTTGCCTCCAGCACTGCATCATATAAAACACGCTTCCATTGCCAGGTTTCCTGGGCAGCTGAACCAGGAAGGGCTCTTTGTTGTCATCCCTACAGGTACAGAGCTCAACCTGTGTCAGCATTTCCTGAAGCATCAGGAGCAAGTGATCACACCCAGACACAGTTACTTGGGATCCTTCCAACCCCTGCCTCGAAGTGGCAAAATAGACCAACCAAAATGCTCTTCCTACGTACACATATGACTGTATACCCATAAATAAATATCTATATAGCCACACAAACCTATATCAACACATCTGCCATGCCAGACATGCCAACACCCAGACAGAATAAATAAATTATAAGGTTGTGTCTTAATAATAACCCAAATTAAGACAGTGATATAATAATGTAGATCAAGTTTAACTACAATCCTTTCACTTATAAGCTAGTGATGGGTGGACTTCAAATGCTCAGACATATGAAAATACAATTCCTGGCCAAAGCAGGAGTCTTTTCCCCACGACCAGCCCTCATGTTCTCTGCTTTTTTTGCTCCTCCCCTACTCAGATCCACTCCTCTCTCTGAATTCTGTTATCACACTACCTAACTTACTTTCATCTTCCTTTGTACCCTGTTCCCCTCCTGCCACATCTTAATAGAGTGATATCTTCCCAGTATCTGGAAGGGATGAAGATAAAATTCCCTTTCTTAAGGGATAATGTGCCATTATCCCAAATTACACCACAAGGCTGTGTCTCTTACAGAGTTCAGGGAACCAGACCTGGAGCCCAGCACAGGAATTTCCTGGGGAGAACAGTCCTTCTGGAAGACTCCAGTACCTCCCTCTGCCCTTATCCTAAAATCAGGGCAGACACATTGACCCTGGCCTGTCCTTCCTACCGAAATAAACCCAAAGGTGACCTGCAGAAGAGCTCAGGCTTTGCATCCACACAGTTGGCTCACACGTTTCTTTTGAAAGCCAATGGAATGAGTGTGCATGAAATCTGAGAGCGCTTCTGGCAAGCCCTGCTCACAATGACCCTCTGCTAAAGGCTGGCCAAGCAACCCCGAGGTTCAAATCCCCTTCCAGCTCAACTGTGTCATCTGCAAGGTCGACAAAAGGACAGAGTTCTGAAGGACTCCCCTATGCTAAGCCCCTTCCCTCCTCACTTTTTATTCACCTGAAATCAGTAAGTCGCATCCCAAATTGAGGCTGCACACACATGAACATTTTGGCAGACCAAAAGGAGCCCTCCACGTGTCCCAAATATTTTGTGCTATTCAGAGATGCCAGGTAATGCAGAATTCCCTGTCCTGCAAACCGTCCAAGCACAAATAGATGCTGCCCCTGTCCTGGATGGCAGCTGTGCCCTGGCTGCTTTCATGCTCAACACAAAGCCTACACATGCTGCAGCCATCTCCACTTACAGACCTTGTATAGGTTTGGAGTTTATCACATTTTCATGGAAATTCAGTTCAGCGCTCAATTTACCCTTATTTAAATGCTAATTTCGGTGAAGTGGTTTAACAAAGCAATTATGAAAAAAAGGCTCTAATCTTCCACCGACTGAGTAGGGAGAAACTCAGAATGTGGTAGACAGATTAACCATGTAAACGCAACAAAAGCGATCTGTTTCCTACTTAATGCACTCGGTTGATAAGCAATTCGGTTACAAAGGTGACAGTTCAGCCTCCTTTTCTAAATATATAACACCAACGAATCAACAAAACACTAACACCTCATGCAGGGTGTTGCATATAATAATTATCCTTAGCAACATCTCTTGTTTTCTGTACTTAACACTCACTCCTGTTTTCCTTCCTAATGTATGTTTATCCATTTTATTTAGAACTTCTGACTGTAAGATATAATCAGACACTTTAGAAAGCATTTTGCTATAATTGTAGTTAGTCAGGTTAAGTGCCACAATTTAAAATGCTTTAATGCTAATTCCACCTTCCCCCTCCGCCAGAGCAGCAGCTGAAGCCGACAGTGCCAAGGAGTTCAAGAGGCCTCCTCCTACAGAATCAGAATGCACCAGTTCTACCAGTTCCCCAAAGCCTCTTAGGGCTGAAAGGAAACACGACCATCCTACCGACACCAACACGTTCCTCAGAGCAAGGGTAAACAGAAGAGAAGTGAGGCAAGGGGGTTTTAGGCCTGATTCTCGTTTCTTGGATAATCTGCAGTGCCAACAGAATTTGCAGCATCTCTCAGCTCCTGAGAGCAGATAACATGTGACTGACAGAAATCTGTGAGACACTTTCAAATACTCAGTCTTTTGCCTCTGAATTGGTGGAATTTCATTCAAGCTGAATACCCAAAGGATTCAACGTCACTGTTGATTTATGAGTTTCAAATACCAAATTTTATTTTCTGAAATTTGATCATCTCAGTTCTCTTCTTCCAGGGACCTGTTGCCTCTTTTTGAGAGCTTCCTCTCTGATTTTCTATCAGCTTTTCAATTCTCCCTATCAATTCCCTGGCTTTTCCCATCCCTTCCTGTGTGTGTTGCCTCAAGGTTGTACAACCTGTAGGGACAGGGCAGAGAGGGAAAAGAAAAAAACCAAGGCAGCTGCTCACCACAGGCAGAATCCAAGGGCTGAAGGAGCAGGAAAGAGTCTGCAACAAGTGATCAGGAAATTTTTTTGGCTATGAAGTTAAGGCATTCACCTCTTGGATTTATTTTTTGTCTGAAGAGTGTCCATTAGTAACAAAAAAAAGAGGCAAATTATAACACAGGATGCAAAATTTTCATGAAATAATTATCACAAGTGCAAATCAAGTGGTGGCAATTTCCAAAACTCACCTAAGCCTTTTCTCTGTTTGTGGCTCTCAGGGCATCATGAGACAGCCCCACTGTGTGGTGTGTGCCACAGGTCTGTGGAACACAGCTGAGTGTCATTCTGGGAACTGCACATTTCTGAAACAGACTCGTCACTCCCTTTTCCTGAACCTGCCCCAGGTTTTAAACAGAAAAACCTTCTCTTCCTATAACAAGTGAATGACACAATGGGGGAAAGGAAGAGCATTTGAGAGAGAAAAGGTGACAACAATTTAATGTGGACACAGGCACCCACACTCTGCCATCCCTTTGACCTGTATAACCTCAACTTATTTTTTATCTGTCAACTCCTCTGTCTTCAGGACTGGCTTTCTAAGCACAACGGAGTGAAAAACACAGAGCATGTCTGCAAATTAGCAAGAGCTTGTATCACTAAAGCCAGAAAGGAATTTGCTTTGGTGCAAAATAAACTTTCATTGTATCCATTCTTCTTACAGTCCGTTGTAATCTCCCAGAGGTCTTGGAGACTATACTTGCTTATTTCTTCATGAATATGAGTAAAGAACAAAGGAAAAGGCTGCAGAAGAGATGGGGAATGAAGGATGAGTTATGGTAAAAATACAGGTTTTCTAAACTTCAAATTCTGTATTTCAAACAGAAAAGGGTCAGGGAAACATGCTCACTTCCATTATCCAAAGGATGAGCAGTTTAGCTCCACCTCCTAAGCAAAGCAGCGCCCTGCTCCACACTCAGCCCACTGTGGGGTTGAGATATGAATATTCCCAATATCATGCCTAGGCAAAAGGCTCATGGATACTTATTCATATGGAAACATTCATTCTGACAGCCAACTGTGCTCTTCAGAGTTTACTCCTGTGCGCTGCTGCTGCTGCTGCCCGAGGGCACAGAAACCCGCTCAACCTAAGCAGCTTAGAAAGCCCCAGAGGTACCTGCCCCAAAGGTGCCTGTGCTGGGGCACTGCCTGCAGTGTTGGGGCACCACGGCAAAGATCAACCACACCAAAGGAATTCATCCTGAGCAGAGCTGGCCAACCAGGGAGGCCCTTCATTCCCTCAGCCCAGGCCATCACGGCCCGGCCGGAGCAAAGCCTGCGCTCCCACAAATGCCATCAGGATCTGGGGCGTTCAGCACCGAACTGTTGTGTGCACCGTGCCATGGACACTGCATGGCCTCACCAGGACCAGCAAGCAGCACTTGTTAAAGTGTCCTCTTTGAGAGCTGGCAGCCTCTGAGAGTCACAGCCAGGACAAGGTTCCCTTGTGGCCCTTAATGGCTTGAAGAGGCAAACACGGCTGGCAATGAATCCCGAGCGTTCACTGCACACTGTAAAACAGGGCAGGGGACCAAGCAGTCAGTGCTAACAGGGACTCAGCTGAGTCTGGTAGCAAACAGCAAAGTACCTCCTGGAAAAACCATCATTATGAAAAGTGACCAAGAGAGAAAAGTGCAATGACAGCAGGAGCTCCCCCAGCCTTCCAATGGCAATGCAGTTTATGCCCTGAGTAAACACAGGAGACTAAACACAAAGCTTTTGGACACCACCCATGTGAGGTGGTACCCCAAAATGCCAGAGTTTTTAAGTCCTGGCTTCAGTCCAGATCCATGCTTCTTCGTAAGTTGTTCCACTCTAAGTAGCAGAGTTACAATTCTTGGCCAGGGAACATTTATTTCTGATTTAACTTAAGAATCCATTTTTCTGGTGTTGACTTTCACAAATTTCAAAGCAATAAAATTAAATTTAATGCTACAACTGTAGCTTATTCACCAAGGTCTTTATCCTGCACAGCTTTCATTAAAACAAGGCTGCTGTTTTGGTTTAAGGAAAACGTGACAGTTACAGCTACCCCTCTCTGGATTTTCATAAATCAGAAATTTCCTTCAATATATTGACTTTTTATAATCCTGCCCTTGATTTCAGGAGTAATGTCTAAGCATAAGGAGCAGGAAGAGAAGAGCTGAATTAATACACAAACCACCAAGTCCTAGAATACAGATCTGACTGAAATCCACAAAGCTTTCAATGAACCAGAACAAAACTGCGAGTTTGGTCCGAAACATAAGGGAAAAACATGCTATATTTTGCTTAAGGGAAAAAATATAAAATCAAAATTCAGTATCTTTTATAGAAAAAAAATTGGTTTTCACTTTTTAACATAGTTTGCATTTGCATTCTCATGTTTATTAGAAGACATTAAAAAGAAAGAAGACAGTCTGTGTGAGCAAGACAGAAAGTGTTGTGCCAGCCTGTGAGCAGTTTCACTGGGTCTGATGCAGTTCTCCCACATAGACAGCCCAGGTTCTGCACTTGTGTAACCACACTGACAAACCTAGGATGAGTAGGCACACCCAAATGAAATGAGGTTTAATGCTTTAGAAGGTAAATGAGAATAAAAGATGGTTGGGGTGAGTCCTGGAGGCAGGGATCTGTACAACCAGAGAGGTCTCAGAGGAGAAAACCCAGACTCCCACACCACAATATTCAATGGTTACCCACAAAGAGATTCCACGTGCAGTAAATTTAAGTGACAAATCCATATCCATTTGGTTCAAACTAAGTACCTTGGGACAGTAAAGCAGCCTCCCCTGACAGAATTTGTTTCATTAACGTTTTCCTAAACTTTACACAGCACAGTGGGCACTGTAATTTTATTTCCAAATGAGTTAAAACAGCTTTTGATCTGGTAGAGACACTTAATTATGATCAGAAGGGCAAGAAACTAAAATATATGTAAGCGTGCCGGGCAATTCATGTCATTTCAGAATAATTATCCTACCTCAGGGTCAGCTCAAGTTGCTCTCACAAAAGCTAACTTCCTCTGAAGGGCTATTTGTCATGGATGCTTGGTTCTTAATCACCTCATCAGATCAGCTGCTGCTCTGCCTATCCCTGTGATCATCTGGAAGGTTTCAGGCCCCTTCTACTGAAGTTAGTTATTAGTCCACTCCATTCCAGCTGCCAGGCTGAAAACTTCCTAAAAAACAAACACATTGAACAGAGTTTCAGCTGAGGCAGAAGAGTTCAGTTATGTACCTTCCAAAAAAGAAAAAAAAAACAACCCACCCAAACCCCAAATAATATTAAAGAGCAAACCCTGCTTTGATGTGACATTGCTAAAAGGAAGATTTTGGACCTGAGCTCTGCAGCTGCCAACTGCAGACAACAACACCGTTGTGTTTCTGCATCCTGCAGGTCATGCATTCCCAGTAAGGCTCCAGGCCCCTTCTCCATCTGGCCAAGGGAAACTTTGCACAAGTTATTCCCATCGTGTCACACCTCTGGAGTAACCACAGCCACTCCACACAGGGAAGACTAATGGAAAAGCCTTTGGACAGGATTCCTGAAAGTGATTTTGGACATAGCCAGTGAAGGAGTTTCCAGTGGGGATTGGCCTGTTGGGGGCTGGACATCGAGGTTCTCAGGGCAGGGCCCGAATCAGTGAGCTCTGAACTGGACAGACACACCAGGACTGTGCCACAGAGTGCATCTCTGCAGCAAAGGGAGGGAACTTCCTGCTAACATCTCCCTACTGTTCCAAGCTGCTATTTCAAATGGGCAGATTTCTAACACATTTTGGCACAGCAGGGCTGGCAGCAATCTGAACCCCAGGGTCTCCTGGCTCAGATGCTCCAGGACATCCCAAAGCACGACGCTGGTTTGCTGCCCACCCTCAGAATTCCCCTGGGTGCTCTGGAGTGTCACTGCTGAAACACTAGTGCAGGGGAAGAGCTGCACTGAGGTGCCATAGCTCAGTAATAACATACAGCTCAGTTTCAGCTTTCCAGGGAGGTCATAATTTTTAATTACAGCATTTGTATTTAAGCTCTGCACACAACAGCTAAATTTCAGCTCTGCAATATGTGCCAGGCTGCCTCTCAGCAGCACTGGGAAAAAAAAAAAAAAGGGGGGGGAAAAAAACATCAAACAGCTGCCTGCATATTCCCAATAACAAGAAAACATCTATCAAGCCTCGACACAAACCGTTCTTATTTCTGTTTTATCTATTTATTCTCCTAAAAGCATCATTGAAACAATTCACAAGATTCATAATCCAGAAGAAAAGCAATTTAAGCCCACATCTGCAGAGAAATATTAATTTATAGAAAACAGTAATCTACCTAAAACCTCCTTAGGATAACACTTCTGCAAATTCATGTCATAAGACTGTGCCCCAAAAGAACTGCAAAATGTATTATTCAATTGTTTGTGCTTCCTGGGTGTAGAGCTGCATGTGTAAAGGAAGAACACGGGCACAAAGCCAGCAGGACACATTATCAGAGGAACAATCCCTCAGAGGCAAATCCCAGTTGGAAAAGCATGCAGGGGTTAGCTGCAGATAACACAGCCCTGCAGGTACAGCCTGTACTTTCACACTGCCCTGATCTTAGGAGTGAAGCAGCTCAGCAGCAAACACCAAAGCTGTGCAGCCAATCCAAGAGTTTAGGGCATTGTCACACGTTCTGTTTGTTTGGGAGGCAAAGGCTCCAGTTGCTTTAGTTCCTTTGCCTTGAGCCCCAGGGACACGCTGCCCAAGGATCAGCCACATCAGCACAGCGATCCCAGCGATCCCAGACAGCCTCCCATCCTCGCAGGGCTCTCTGGCACAGAGCGAGCAGCCCCTGACCTTCAGGTCAGCACTTCAGAAAGGTTTGGATCCCACGTTCCCCGTGGATGTCTGCAGCTTTGCTGCTGTGATTCCAGCCCTGCCCGCCGAGCTGAGCGGGGCTGGCTGAGCCCCGCACGCTGATGTGGCTGCCTCGGGAGAAGTGCTGGATCGCTCTTGAACTCACTGCCACTCACATCCCTCTCATGTGAGCCCTCCAACCCCCTTCACACATGCCCAGAGCTTTCTGTGCACTGCACCGGCCTTGTGGAAAACCCCAAAGCCTCCTTTGTTCCTCTACTCCATTGAGGTGAAAAGACACCTTAAACTTGACCAGGGCTGCCACCCCCCTGGAACCCTCTAGTCCCCCTTGCTACCAGGATCATTCAGTGACCCCTCCTGAGGAGCCCAGGCTCCAGAAGAACACACAACAAAAGAACTCATGGAAGGTCAAAGGCATCGCAAGTGTTCCCTCCTCCTTGAGCTGTTACAAACACCCCCTTCCCTTGTATGCCTCTGGATGTGACAGGAATGGAAGTGGATACTCCTGACTTTAAAGACAACTATACTTCCAAAAGTTACCTGAGATGGAGACGACTGCATGGCAGTGATTTAGCTGAGCCCCTCTGCAGAATATTGTCACGTGGGTTTTCACTTTTGGTGCTAAAAAGGCTTTAGTCTGTCCCAGTGGTGGGGAGGAGAATAAATCTGGATGTGGGAAGGGCACAGGAGACAGGGATGGACACTGTGCATGGCTGTATTCTCTGCACTCACTTCGGATTCACACTCTGGAGTGTGAGTGGGACTCGCTTTCCTTGGAAAAACTCCTGGTTTCTTGACATTTGTCAGGGGGGAAGCAATCACAGAGAAATATTTTAGTTGAGTGGCTCTGGCAGATGTGTGCTCTGGATTAATGCACTATGCTATGGAGCTGTGGAGCAAAACAGGGAGGAACAGACTCCTTGGGTGGGTATACTTGCAGTTCCATGGCAAGAGATCTAAAATTTCATCCTTTCATGGATAAGATGAAGGAAAATATTTGCTCGCCTGTGTTTCCTTGCCCAGCCCTTTCTTCCTTCTGCCCTTGCCAACAAAACTACTGCCAGCAGTGCCAAAGATGCACATCAGTGAAATATCAACACAAATACATGGAAAGAACTCATGGCTAACTTAACCTACTGCCATGGTGAACTGGTGACATGAAGATAAACCCCTTCAGGCCAAAGACCCGATGCAGCAGCCCTTGGCCACAGCAGTTGTTGTCCTGGGGTCTGCACAGAGCCCTCCCCTCAGCCCAACACTACACACAACACACGGGCCATTAAAAGGTAAAGTGGGCCCAGAAGTGCCAGGGAAGAGCACAGAAAGTGTCATCCAACTTCACAGTGTCTTCCTCTCTTCTAATTAAGAGATTGTAACTTACCTGACATGTTTCAGCTGGAACCTACAGATAGTTTTCTAGGAGTTTTTAGCTCTGAAAGGATTTTAAAGCTCCAATGTGATATGAACATAAAAACAATCTTTAAATAATCTGTTAATGCTAAATTAAACTTTCATTATAGTCAGAGGAAGCAAAATCACATAAATGAAACTGCAGCAATTAGGCTATTTAAACAATGAACAGGAAGATGGAAGCTGACAGGATACCGAGTAGCATCCAGGCTTAATTATGAAAGACTCCATTCCTCTGCCCATTACAAAGGCTGTGAAGGCTACTTCAGCAACAATTTCAATCCACTTTTGTATAAAATTACCCACTAACAGAAGAAACAGGAAGAAAAACACCACTTGGGGCTGCCTTCTCGTTACCTGCACTTCTCTCACCAAGGATGCTCACATCTTTTTCAGCCCTTTGTCTCTAGCTGCCTCTAACTGCCAGTGCTTTGCTTTACTACACTTCCATTCCAGGAGAAACCAAATTTCCTCTTAAAATGTTGCTGGGCAATACGTTCAGTAATCCAGGCCAGGATGGCAGATACCTTTTGGTCACTACAGGAAGGACAGCTCAGTGCTCCCTAGCTGTGCCTCTGAGCGTTTCCTGAACTCAAGGATGAAGTCAATGATCTAAATATTCTACCAAGAGTCTCTATGGATAAAGCTTGTTTTTCTCGCTGCTTCCTGAATAGGATTCCTACTCTTTTCATGGCTATAATTACCCATTCACTGTGCAGCAGTCGTGCTTCCTGTATTTCCCTTTCTCTGTCCAAAACATGCACTGCAGCCCCCCCTCTCAATGAGATGCACACACTGAGCCACACAGCTTCCTCATTAACTGCTCCAGTTTTGGGCAGCAAGGCTTTGTCCATCCCTGTCATTCATAAAGTGGCAACACATTAACCATGGAAATAAGCACTAACTATGGCAAATGCCTGTTTTCAGCCATCTTTTGTAACATGCTGCTCTTAATCTTTTATGTGACCATATTTTCCTTAATTACACCCATTATAATTATACTCATCCTCCTCCCATCAATCCCTTAAATTACAGCCTACAATGCCTGTGAGGAAAATGGTAAGTTTTGCAGGAAGAAGGAAGTAGACAAACAGTTTTTCCACACTGCAGGTAGGCACTGTTGAGGTAGTCTGGAATAGCACACAACATGCAACCAGGACCAATATACCAACGTCCTACTGGGTATTCCAAGTCCCTTGGAAAGATAAGGCCTCCTCTCCAACCTGTGCCACTGAAAAGCTTCCTCTCATGCCTTTGATTTCAGGGGCTTGTGTTTTCTCTGCTTTCTCCCACATTTAGGCCTCATGGTCTCTGCTGTTCTCCCATCGCCAGCAATCTTTTCAGGGAAGGAGATTCTCCACCCGAAACTATTTCAGAAGCTCACATTTATTGCAAGAGCCATAACTTGGCAAATTAATTGAAAGAGGTTCCTGCTCCAGCCCATCCAAAGCTAGATGAGCACTCGGTGAGACTGCACTCCAACCAGGCTTGGCTACAGGACACCATTTCCACTTGTCAGTGTCTCAGCCCAGCTGAACCAGAGAGAGCTGGTACAGCTGCTCTCCCACTGCTTCCACCAGGGAATGGAAATAATCATCCACAGCATCACTGGGCTCCCACCTCCCCTCTCCTCCTGCTCTTCTGAAAGGCCTTGCACATCAAGCAGCCTCTCAGGTGAGCTCCAGAACTCCTCAACCACCTCCCCGGCCACGGCCCTCCAGCCTCAGATTTTTGTGTGAGACCAAAAACCTCTTTGCTGCCATCCTGATTTGGAGAGTTTTGTGCTGCAGTTGAGCTCCCCTGGTAGGCTTTTCTCCTCTACAGAACTGCAGGCTGTGTTTGCTCTGCTCACACAAGTGCCATAAGATAATCATCACCCACCACAGGTTGCTCAGATTAGTCATAAGGCAGCTACATTATAAGGGCTAATTGGCCTGATTAGCTATTCTCAGTTGAAACCATTATCTGAAAAATCTATGCTTGTTCTGTCTGTTTATGATTTTGCACTGAACCAGCATGTCTTCTCCCCAAAATACTTTTTTGTTCTTGCTGATTCTGTATTCCAAAAGCATCTAGAGCAGCTCACATTAATAGAACCTGCAGATTTTCTGATTTCCTTAACTTTGCAGGAGCTGGCTCACAGTGTGATTTAGTTGAACTGACCTTGTTTAGCTTCAAACAGGAAACTCACACCAATTCCTAGCTTGTACTTCACACTGAAATAACTTACTCCATTAGCAAAGGAAAACTGTTTGGTTTTATCTCAGATCTGGGATGTATCATGTGCTCAGCAACACGCCTGAAACTAAACAGCAGTGACAGGACTATAAGGCTGTAGGTGTAACACACAGAGTTCTCCTTTTATCTCCAGTCACAGAGATAGTTAAGTGAGTCCATACACGGAACTACCAAGGAGTGTCCAGAATCCCCACTGGTGCTCAGAGCTGGGAGTGCTCAGAATGAAGAGCCTGAATGCTCAACTCCACTGACTGCAGGTGATAGCCCAGATCACACCTGGACTGTGTGCTCTAGGATGCCACAGCACCCCAGACTCCTGCCAGGCCTCACAGGCCAGACACTGCCATGTGGCTGCAGGAGATATTGGCACCTTTGGTCCTCCCATCAGTAATTTCACCCCTGTTCCAACACACTGGTGCCTCTCAAGAGGAAGGTGACAGGATAGGGCACTGCTGTCTGCAGCAAAGCCAAGAGCAGTACAGGAGCGCCTTTTACCATGGTGGGTGCTGGTGAGAGCTTTCAAAGCATGCTTTTAACTTGTCACCCGAGTTTTGTGAGAGACCATCCAAAACAGAACCTTCCAAAGAACTAATGGCACTGCAGACCTGCACAAGTGCACTTCTGTGCTAGGAATCCAAAGTGGCAATGAGGAAAGATGGTCTTCACGTGCAGGATGAAGACACAGAGAGCACAGCGTGGGTTTGAGGACAGCTCTGATGCAAATATCAGGCCCAAAACAACACTCTCGTATCTGTTGCTGCCAGGTATCATGAACTTCATTTGCTGAAGTGCCTGGGAGATGCCCAGATCCATTTGAGTGCAAACACAGACATTCAGGGCATGATCTTCAGAAGTGCTCCATACTCAGGACTACTCTTAAGATGCTCAGTGCTTCAGAAGAAAAGCTGGGGGACTTGGATTGAAACACAACTGAACACCTGAGCCACAAATTGACTCAGGCTTCAACACTCAGGGTCACAGACTGGTCTCCTTCCAAAGCCAGTCACGTCCTGAGGGGGCCAGGGGCCAGTTCAAGCCCAACAGCCACACAACCAGAAATTTTCACCCTCCAGACAAAGTCTGCCCCACCCCCAGGCTCAAAATCTGGACACTGTGATTCCTTGACTTCAGGGGTGTATCTGACAGTCTGGGAGGAAAAGCCTTGGCTCAGAATTGCCAGCTCTGCATCTTTCACGTTTCCAGATAAAACATTTCCAGCTTTCTGCCAGGTTGCCACTTCCACGGGGAAGGAGCTTCCCCAGAAAGCCACCCAGTCTCTTTTGTACCCTCAGTGTCCACACAGAACTGCAGGGTGAGGTCCCCAATGCCCTGCACAGAAATGCCAGACCACAGGGGCACCTCTGGGGCTCGGCCACCAGCACAGGGCAAACCCACCTCTCTGCTGGGTGGCACAAACCAAAGATGACAGCTTTTAAGGGAGCTTTCCTGAGTCCTGCTGTGTTCAGGGACACAGGTCTTTGTAAATTCTTTACGAATACACAGGACTGCATCAAAGTCACCCTTAACTCACCAGTTGCTCATCGTAAGCGGAACAACTGACAAAAAACTTCCCTCCTCAGACTTTTTTTTTATTAGCTTCTTGGGTCAGGAGAGGCTACAGTAATAATTACAGCCTCGGCAAGGAGATGATAGCTTGTGTTACAAAATGTTATTTGAATCAGGACTGAAGGGACAATGCTTTTCTAGCAGCACCTAGGTATAAGAGGAGATGATTTTTTTCTTATTAGATACAGGAGGTTTCATCCTCTCTTGCTGTTAACATACTAATATGTGTTCTGGGCCTGCATTTGTAACACACACACACACACACATATATAGTCTGACTGGCTGATTTGCTCGGGATTTAAATTGTTCAGGACAACCACTTCTTTTAAACTTACTTATAATACCTAAAAAAGTACCTTGATACTAACAGAGAGATGATTGCAGGGTTTTGCTGTAGTAAGGCTTGCCTTCTTCTGTCAGCAAGCACTGACTGAAGGCACCTTGCTCCAGTGCCCCAGGGAGCAGAAGTGAAGGAAGGAACTGGGGACAAAGGGAAGTGTTTTGCACAGCATCACAGGGCAGAGCAGAGGCAAAAATATCATGCCCCACAATAACCTTTGTAGCTCCAGCCCTGTCACATTTGTCTCTGAGCTCAGCACAGGGGGCAGTTCGCTCCCTTGGACCCCTGTGTGGTGGGAGTTTCTGTTCTTGCTTTAGAGGTGCCTCCATACAGCAGGAACAGTCCTGTTGTCCCCAGTTCTGCCCCAGGAGCCAGCTGGTGGCCAAGGGCCAGCTGCCCTGCAGCAGAAAGCAGCTCCCTGTCACCTTCCTCACTGCCCAACAGCTCCTCCAGCTACCTGGGGAACACCTAAAATACAGGATCCCTGCTGCAGTTAACTAATACAATTAATTACCTTCATTAGGAACACAGAGTCCTGCTGAGCTGGGAGGCATCATATCCTGAAGGAGTCAGCAGTGAAGGTACAGCCAGTCGGGAAACAGCCACAGACACACGTGCTGTTCCCTCGGTGAGGAACAATCCCAACTTCATCTTCCCTCTAGGCAGAGTCATGGGTGGAACTGAGGCCTCCAAACCCAACCTGGTATCTGTGGAAAAGGACATCAAACTTGGAGCAAACTTCTGGCTTTTTGTTATGAGATATGAAGACATTTGAACATCCAGAGCCGAAAGCATTTATTTTTAAAATACAGAGTTTAGATACTACCAGGATAAAGAGGATGTGGATAGAACTGTGAGAACTTGTCTTTAGCTTTCCTCAATTAAAAAAAAAAATATATTCACTTGGAATTTTCCTAAACTTTGAAAGGGAGAAGCTGCACTACACAAAAGTGACACACTGTACTCTGATAGGTGGGGGACTCACACAAGACACTCCACTTGGCAAGAGAACTGAAACACTAAGGAATGTTACTGTGTGGGAGGAGAGAGCTGAGTGCACCTGTCTGTGTGTGTGTCACACACACACACACACACAGACCTTAAGAGAACCCAAGACAGAGGGTTAAATTAGACTGACCACAGGGAAAACCACAGCACTTTCAACACCGCTTGGCTGCCAAGCTTACCAGCTGTGCTGCCACTGCCAAAGTCTCTGATGGTGGTGGCCTGTTTAGAGCGAGGTTCTTGGTGCCCACAGTGGGTTTGACCTTCCTCACCTAACTGCTCTGGATACCCTAGGGTAGGTTTTGTGATTCCTACTCAAGACAAATATTAATTAATTCCTCAAAGATAAAAGTATTTGGCCCTCTCACTCATTCTGACCCAAGAGAAGCATTTCATTCTGCCACAGTTATGCAGAGCAAAAAGAAAAAGAGGCTGATTCATCTGCAATGCAGCTCCCCCTGCACTGCTCCCTTGCACTGTCACGCTCCGTGCTGGCACTGCTAACTTGCTGTTTGCTATTTTGGTTAATTATATAACTTCAAAAGGAAAGACTGTTCTTACAAAGCACTGAAAGAAGGGTGGGAGGCACATCTCATGTTACATATAACCAGCCTCCAAAACCTGAGATGTCTGAGGAGATCACAGCCGCTCGTGGCAAGGCTGGATCTGCCCCAGAACACAAGATCTGCAGGGAAGGCACATCTT
>JAWWES010000011.1:22481155-22521335 GCA_035583135.1 Lophotriccus pileatus | reverse complement strand
TATCTGTGGCAGCTAAATCCCTTCCTAGCACAGGGCACCATAGCCAAAACCCTAATCTCTCATTCAGGAGTTCTGATGGCACAAATTTTGGTCATGTCCCTTCATGCTCTAACCACACAGCTCCCTTGGTGCCATCCAAGTACAGCAGAGAGCTGGGAATGAGGGAAACTCTCATCTCAGTAGGTGGAGTTACTTGTCCCATGTTAGGGAGCAAATAAGCAGAGCCACGTTCAGAGAAAAATGCCAACCAACAACCCTCTGAAAGATGTTTTACTGGATAAAATTCAACACATCTACTCCATGTGTTGATTTAATACCTTTTCCCTTCCCTTTCATTAGACACGTAACCCCCCATCATTTTTGCCTCTTCCTTTGGTACTGGTAACAGACCCTCCAGTATCCAGTTTCTCCTGTGCAAATTCCTGTGGACACGATATAACTGTGCCTCCCCATCTGCCTTTTTGGGTAATTACAAAGCAGGAATATGTCATCCTCTTCTGTGCACTGGTGATCCCTATCCAGGAATGTTCTCCTTCCCCACATGGCAGAGATCCAGTAATTTGTCATGTCATGGTGTTCGGGGAATTCTTCTTCTCCTGCTAAGAAACCATCAGTCTGTTTGCATTTCCCTCGAGCCTTTAGGAAGGGAGAACTTAAACTTTTAGCTTCTGATTAATGTCTCTTCCTTCGATGTAAGGTACAAAAACGGGGAAAGCAACAGCAAGTCAACAATAAAGGACAGGCTTTATCAATTATTTAAACGCTATTCACATATGAAAGATTCAATGAGACTTAATATCTCTTTTTCCCCCCAATGGAATATCCCGTTATGAAAGCACCAGAGCTGTAAATTAAGTCTCTACCTACTCCATGAAGTGATTTAATTTTTTTTTTTTTTTTTTTTTTTGGAGTCAACTGAAATTACAGCCAAGTTTTACTAAAACATGATCTTGGCTGTCACAGGTTAACACTAATAGGAGGTTATGAAAGGCTGAGCTGTGTATTCTGAGCATCTGTTCACCTGAGGTGAGGTTCTATACTTGCCCCTCTGGCACCTGCAGAGAGACAGGCACGTGTTTCATTTATATAATGCAGCATTTGTGCAGGACTTGGACCAAATCTAGGTCAGAAAGGAGCAGCTCACTCTGGACTCAGTTCCATTCCATCACACCCAGCCCCCAGGAAAGTGCAGAAACATCCAATATTAAACCTGCAAGCACTGACCAGGGTGGCTGTGGCTCACCTGTCTGTGATGGACATCACACAGAGCAGCTGCAAACAACACAGGTTCCCAGGCCAGAACCATGTCCTAGGGTGTCTCAGGATCTTTGCAAGATTGAATAGTGAATAAAAGGCGTTATAAAGGCAGATAAAGGCAAAACCAACAAATCATCGGAGAAGAGGATTTAAGGCAGGAGTTCTGGAAAATTTAAGAATGAAATGTCTCTGACTCTGTTATGATACCTGTGGCAATATTATACCTGAAAAAACAGGGAAAACGTGGACTAATAAGCCCAAAGACAATCCAAGGCAAACACACAGAACCCCGTGCAAAGAACAAATGTAACGTTTGGGGGAAATGCTTCACAGATGGAAGTCAAGCTTCACAGCCCAACTGAAATTCCCTGAGCAAGTCAAGAAGAGAAAGGAAATCAACTTTCTACTGCACTCAGCAAGGTCCCCCAGCGGCAGCTTAAGGAAACTAAGCAGCCATATAATCAGAAGCAACGGTCTCAGATGGATAAATAATTGGTCAAAAGACAGAAAATTGAGTAGGAACTGGTCATTTCTTGCAGCCAGGAAGTCACCAGGAGTTCCCCAAAAGGAGACATACTGATATATGGGTCCTCCAAAACTTTCATAAGAGTTCATAAAAGTACGTGAAAAACAAAGGTTGTTGATCCTAAGTTGCTCCAGATGGTAAATAAAGCACCACTGTGAACAACTGGGGAATAACGTGGAGCAGACTTGACTGGGCTAAAAAATGACAGATGAAATTCAGTGTAATAGATATTAAATTCACTGAGTGTGGGTTATAACCTCCCTGCCAGCTGAAAACCAGATAAACTGACTTAAACCTTGGCTTAATCTGCCGATGAAAAGTCAGAGTGGCAGAAAAATCCAGAGCTGGAGTTGTCGCCTTCCCCTAAACCTCATCTTCTAGAAAAACAAATACTGTTAAATACCTGGAAACTGCTGGAAATATTCCTTGGATACACAGATCCTGCTAGAACTGGAGGGATCTAAATCAGGCAGTCTGCATTTGCAGTGGCCAGGAAAATGGACACAATTCCTTCCTGTCCTTTACTGACAATTAGGGAAGTGAGACCAACTCAGGGAACTGAACTTGGCTGACTGGTTCAAGGTCATGCTCAGGCAAGTCAGGGCAGGCCTAAAGAAACAGCTCTTTGATGTGTGACTCACAACACACCATCTCCTTCTACTACTCACGTGAGTAAAGGGCTGCAGGATTCAAATCTAGAGAGAAAAAAACCAACAGAAATTGGCCTATCAGTTACCCCTCATTTTCCACATTATCTCTCCAAGCCACCGAAGGGCAATTCCCCTCCCTGCTTCACAGCTGCTGCTTTCCTACAGTCAAGGTCTGTCTGACTGACCAGACTCTGACCCTGAAATACTCTTCCCCATTTGCAGTCTCAATTGCAAACACATGGTGAGAATCCAACTTTTGGTTTTAATTAGCTGGTTTCTCACTTTTTGGAGGTCACTTGTGCACTCTCAAATTGAATTACTACACATCTCATTACCTCCGAGGGTGGCCTGGAATGAATTTTGGTGGCATATTAGATCTAAGTCTTGCAAGAGAAGAGGAGAGTTCCACAGGCAGCAGTGCTTTCAGAGACAAGAATTTGCTGAGCAGAGTGCACATATGCGTTTGATGTGACCTTCTCATGACACACTGATGCTTTTTTCCTCCTTTTCATCACCTCTGTAACTGCTACAATTAAAGCAAGAGAAGTGGAAGATTTCAGGACTGGAGCTATAGTTAAGTGTTTGTGTTAAATTGCATCATCTTACTGCACTAGGCATTGACAGTGTGTGCTCTTTCCATACAGGCTCCACTGCAGAAGGAAGGAGGTTTTCTTGTCATTTATTTGGGTGCAAGCCAGGCAGAAGATGGAGTAACTTTCCTCTGCAACTTGGTATGAGTTGATTAAGTGCAAGTTTCTACAAATAGTTCTACCACTAACGAACTGTAGAAGGAGAAACATTCCTGCATGAGGATTTCCAGTGGGTTGTAAGTATGTCACTCAGGAGGAGCAGTTTGCTGACACACATTATCCCAGCCTGCCTGCTTCAGGGTGTCAGGCACCAGCACTTGTGCAGGCAGCCTAGATGGGATGCTAAGCTGCCCCTTAAGTCTTCCTCCTTCTGCTGGGAAAGATGAGCACTTTCAAGGCTGAAGACTCAGACTGAGCTGTCTCAAAGCCCTTTACAAGCCTGTGACACTGCCCAGAATGCCCCAAGTGCTCCTGGGGCCAGTCCTCGCAGTCACATGCCCAGGGCATTCTGCTGCTGAGGGGGGATAGGACCTACAGCCCTGTGCTCAGCTGTGGGGTCAGGTATTCCAAGGCTACTTCTCACCAGGTTTTTCTCTGTCTTTACCCTTTTCATTCTTCCAGCAAACATCCCTGAGCAGCTGTTTTTACACTGGGTTTGTGTCTTTGTTACAGGGTGATGATGGATGGAAGGAGCTTCCTGGCAGCCCAGAAATGGATGTTCCATCCCAGTGTCCCCACCGTGCTGCCACATGTGGGACATTTTGAGAATTGTGCCACAGAGGAAATAAAGCTCAGGGGCATTTCAACAGAAATGTATTTGGGCAACCCCTAGACAAGACCAAGAGGTAACAAGATTATTATATCACTTTTATAGACAGAGTATTAATACCAGACGCACTGGGAGAGTTATTAGCAGAGCTGCAAACTGCCAAATGAGCATGTGCTACAAGAAAAACTCCACCATAACCCCCCATCCAAATATACCTCATGGAAATGTATAACAGGCTTGAAGATACTCTGTAAAGTGTCCCCATTTTCCAGTATCAGAAAATAGTTCCAAGGAGACCTTTGTCAAAGATTTAGCCTTGATCTTCAAAGCCCTATTTTTTCCCTTCCCTAGGAAATTACCCAGAGTTAATACATCAAATAAATATATACATAAACTAAGTTCAACAGCAGACCTTAAATTCAGACATCTATAATGTACAGAAAGGTTTAAACACCACTAGTCTCTGTTCCTGTGGACTTGGATACACTGCTGCTCTGTGTTTTGGGCCCAGATCAGGTGTGCCCCCTCAGCCAAAACCTTGGCTCAGCTCTGCCCTTACAATTCCCACTCTCCGTGGGCTCTGCCTCACAGCGCCCTCGTTCCACAAACACCCCCACAGGTTCTGTGATATATTAGATCTAAGTCAGGCAATGGGACAGGACAGGGAAGGGAATGGATCTGGCATACCCAGGGAGAACACTTAAACTAAAAGTAATTATATTTCAACCACACTGGCAGCCAGAGCTGCTGTAACTCAAATAAGGTTGATTTTGCCCATTAACAAACCTGCTCTTTATTTTCATTGCAGGAAACCATCTATTCTGAACATTAATGCCTTTCAGCTACTGACTGGCCTGGCTAGAAACCAACACCCAGCCAACCTCCACGAGCACCAAGCACTTGGCTCAACACCTTTCACCAGGGTTACTCAGTATTTCTGCTACCCTGCAAACACAGAGGACCTGGAGACAGACAGGGCATCATCATAAGGAGCAGGACCTCCAAACCAAGCAAGTGTTGCATTCTGGGAATTTATTAGAAGCTCTAGCAGTAGAATAGGTCATTACCTGCCTGAATAGATTGGACAGTGCTGCTGCAAACAGAAAATACCTAAGAAAAAACAGTCAATAGTGTCAATATTCTTTTAAGAGCAGAATTAGTCATAGAAGACCACAAATTTTCATTTTAAATCCTTGTCCAGATTCTATATGGCTCAGACACACACACCTGCCTAGGCAGACAGAAAGAACAGGCCTGGTTGTGTAGTTTCTGTGGTTGAGGTACCCACAACAAATGGAAAACTGAAAAAAAGAGAACCCAAACTGAAACGAAGAGGTGTTATGTCAGCATTCAAAAATAAGCACCCAAAAAGATGCTATGCCCTAATTTCAGACAAAGCTGGGCAAATTCACAGCAGCACTGAACAGCTCCATCTTCTCTAGAAACAGCAGGAGGTTTGTTTCCCAGGCCTGTCTTTAGGATGTCATTTGAACAGTTAAACTGCTGTTCTGCCTTCTATCAATTTCCCAAACAACAAGATCCAAGGAAGCTTATGTTCTGTTTGTAATGGGCTTTGAGAAACGTGTCACACTGAAATCTGAGTGCTCTAGATAACTTTCAAGGGTACTAAAAGAGCCTCACAGCCTGCAGCCTCCCCCCAGGGTGTAACTGCTGCTGCATGCAGTGCCTTCCAATGCTCCTGTGTGTCACTGGAGACACCCCTGGCACCTCCTCGCACCCCACCCACTGCCTGCCTTTGAACACCTCTGACCACAGCATCCCTCCCCTCCTCCTCACACCCCCCTGACTGCCCCTGGCAGACTCCCTGGCCCTGCACAGGAGAGGGAGGCACCCACAGCTCCATGGACACTGAGCAGCCCCTGTCACCCACCTCCAGCCCCCATGAAGGGAAGAGCTAAAATGCTTGGAGACACTGGGCAGGCAGCTGGGAGAGGACAAATTCCCACCAGCCCTTCCCCTAGGACACACTCTGCCTCCCTGGCATGCAGAGGTGAACCACAGGCTGGGCAGGGCCCGGAGCTGCTCTTCCTGGAGGACTTTGTATGCAAACACTCTCAGAATTGCCACATCCAAGGCTCTCTTCTTGCCTTAACCCACGGCCAGCGGAGCCCAAGTGACAGGGCACGAGCCAGGCAGACCGAGGAGGCAGTTCTGCTGCAGCTCACACATGGTGAGAGGGCAGCAAAGCCAAGGTTCACCATCACCTCCCCGCCTCTCCCGTGCTGCCTGGCAGGTCTTGGGAAGTTCTAAACCCAGAAACTCCAAGTGGGATCAAACCAGCTTCAACGCATCTGCCTAAGCCTACTGAACACCATCTCAACTCCGTTTCGTCAAGTTAGGATTGTGCCCTGTAAAGAACTTTTCAACACAAGAAAAACAGTTTCTCCCAACAGTGTGCAGTGCTACAGATAACTAACATGAAAAATGTCCTGCAATGCAGGCACTGAATAACAAAATAATCATTTTTTCCGCTCAGATGCTTTCTAATATTGCTCATGCGCCTTTTTTTTTTTGTGAGATGTGCTGTTCATAATAAATAATTTCAAAACTTAATGTTCACTGGCTCCTTTGTCACCACCAACTCCTCAATTGCCAAATTAAAAATATTTCTTTTTTTTTTTTTTTTTTTTTGTATTCTGTAAAAGGACCATATATTTGTCAACAATTTTATAACTGTTAGCAGTACTCCATGAATATCATCAGCATTGGATCCTCTCTCAAAGGCCTACTATATAAAAAAAAATAATTTAAGCAGCAAGTCTGATGATTCCCTTTTTCTCTTTATTACAGCAGCACTGCTCGTGCTGTTATCATTACAGGTCTGGCAGCATTTTTATTAGAAACTGCTACTCCAGGGGTTTATAACTCGGCAGTAAAAATTCGCTCCGGAATGAAACTCGTCATGCAAGGGAGCTCTTATTTAAGCCCAAACGTCAGAAAATTATATTTATACATTTTTAAGTTATTTTAAAGCACTTCCAATTGTTCAGGCAATTTGATTACAACAGGTAATTTGAGCCCCAGCATCGCAAAAGGAACTTGCTGAACGTGACATTCAGGAATCCTTTCCCAAAGCTTGTGGCCACCGTGTGACTACCCGGCCAAAATCCACTCATGCCCATTTTTAAGGAGTGCCTTAACACAGACAATATATTATCAACAGCCCTTAAATCTCTCACCAAGTTCAGCTGCTGTCCGCTCAGAGCTCAAGCCAATCCTTCATATGACTCTGGTTAGATCAAAGACAGCTATTTAACACAGTGTCACACTGCTCAGGATTCCAGAGCCTCTCAGGGATTTCGGCACTCAGCTCCCATTGCATTGCAGTGCATGCTTCAGCACAGGCCCAACTTTTTAGCTCCTCTGCAGTCCCCAGCCTAAGATACCTAAATAAATATTTTCAGAGTGCTACAGAGAGCAGGGGTAAATTTTCCACGACCTTGAATCATTCCATGTTTTCTTTGTTCTTCTTTAGAAAAGGGGGGAAATAAAGCAAACGGGTAATTGCAACACATACAGTAAGTGATACCTCTTTGAGTGCTCAAGTGGTCATATTAAAACAATCTAAGTGCTTAAGTGAACAGCAACAAAATCCCCCCACCAGAGGCATCTGCAACAGGGCAGGAGATGAGAGGGGACCTGGGGCTCAGTGTTTGCAGCTGTGCTACAGAGGTGCTGGGGAATCCTGGAGAGAAATGAAGGAAAATAAGGAGTCAAGATCTGAAAGCAGAAAAGCTGGGAAATGGGGATGGGCCCCTGGTTAGGGAAAATTGAGGGGTGGACTGAAAGGGAGACTTCTTTCCACACTGGGATTCTAAAATGTGGCTCCTTTATTACACAAGTGTGGCTGCTCTGTATTACAGGGGAGAGATTTTGGGCAGACAATATTTTGCTGGACAGAATGGGGGGACACTGAAATCCTCCTGCCAGGCAAAGGGGCACAGAACTTCCTCAAAAGGACTGGTTTAACAGCTCTGGAGTGCTATGGAGAAATGTCAATATTCAGACTGCAAACTCCATTCCCTTCACCCTGAGGGCAGCAGGACACACCTGACAAACACTTTGTAGGGCTCCCATTTTGTGCAATAACATTTATTTGATGAGCTCACACTGCTCACACAGAGCTCTGTGCAAGGGAGTCACTCCAGCTGGACTGAGATATTGCAAACTAGGAGGCAACTACATTTAACACAAAATGCCAGTTCAGCCAAGGTGGGGCTCTGGAGGGTAAAGGAGAGTTTGCCTCTTTAAAGAGGCCTGATTTTGAAATGTGGCCAATGAAATTAATTTCCAAAAATCCTCCAGAAAAGCTTTTTGGCCTTTTCAACAACATCAATTCATAGTTGCACCACTTGTGAATTCAATCTCTTTATTGTTCATTAGACCAAAATCTGGTCATTTTAAGTGGAAGGGAGCTTTGAGCAAATGGTCACTTTTTTAGAGCAATTCCTGATTTGCCTTTGACCAAGACTGTTTCTTATGCTGCTGTAACCTACAGTAACTGTTGTCTGACAAGAGCCTTTAGCTGAAATTGCCCACATTACAGCTGTAGTAAAATCAGAGTGGAAGATGAAGAGCCTGCCTTTATAGGTTCATCCTTCACTCTCCCCTCTTTAGGTGCAATTTCTATCGTTCATTGTACTTTGTGGCACACTGAAATATTCAAAATCACAAGTTTTCATGCCAGCTCCCACACAATCAGGCAAAACCTCTGCAAGCAGACAAGCTGGGTGAAGGAGCAGCTTTGCTGTCACGGAACAAAAATGCCTCAGAACACACAGAGCTTGAACCGAGCTGGCCACGTTCAGAGGAAGACTCCAGAGTACCATGGGATGGGCAGGAATTGCATTTCTGGCTGATTTTGTAAGTCACTAAATGTAAATCAGTTATTGGCAAACAGATAGACCTCCTGACACTGGTTACAGTGACTGTGGTACCTCTCTCACTGCCTACCAGTTCAGCACTTCAGTAACTTCTAAAAGCCTGCTCATGGGATACTCATGAGCATCATCAAAGCCCTATTGTTTCATCCCAGATCCAGTTTTGTGGCCTTCCAGTTCCAGCATTTATGCTACAAACAAGGCATAGATGTGGTCTTCTCACTTCTGGAGCACTTTCTTTCAGCATCAGGGCTTAAAAAAAAACCTCTCCTGAGAGGGTGGATAGTTTTCCTGAGGCTCTAGAGCAGCATACTGAAAAGACCAAACCTGTTCAGATAAAACAATCTGAACCACAGCTCTGTTCTTGAGTCACACTAAAACTTTAAGAGAATGAAACATCACACAGAAACCAAACACATGTTTTGGCTTTAGGTATGTGCTCAGAACTCACTGGCATTGGTTTAATTGCTGGATTTAACAGGATTGACTTCAGTATGTACTTAACTACTTTACTGAACTGGGAATTTTACAGATCTCATTTAACATGAAAAGATTTTAGCAATGAGCCAGGTGTACAGTAGTTATGAGCTTCTGAAACTTTTATGTACTGATGGGGAATTTACAAAAAAAGAGCTTCAGATTGCTACAAGCCTAAATCCCCTTTGACTTCCACTGAACATTCAGCTCTTAATGAACTCACACAACTTACCACTTCCACAGTGATTTCCATAATCCAGAGTTTGGCAAGTGAAAACATTTTCTAGAGATCTTCTATGTCCCTACAGCTCTGCAAAGCTTATTAATCCATGGGTGATATACTAACAGATGTTACAAAGAAGCACTGTCTTAAAACATTTCAAAAATCCAAACTAATTTGCAGCAAATGCTACAGATTATGGACAAGTCTGGGACAAACGTGGCCTTACCAAAACAACTGTCTCCTCAAAATTATCCACACTAGGTGGTCTGCAGACAAATTGTCAAGACAGATCTATTTGTGCATGATTTGGGGGATCTGACTGTTAATCCATGAAGCAGCTCTGTGTTCTCAAAATGTTGAGATGTAACAGTCATCCCTGTCCCATAAGTCGAACAAACACTTCCCAGGCATCCATTTCACACCAGTCTTCGCTAAGATAGTGACAGGAAAAAGTTGCTAAAAAGGAATTCCAAGGGCAGAGCCATTAAATATCAGTGGTGTTGGCAACGTTCTTCCAGATATTATATTCCTTCAGCTTTCCTCACTCAGGATCAGTGTTTTGGAAGAACGTGAAATGTACATCAGGCTGCCAATACTGAGTGATTTCACCACCACATAAAATGTTCCTGGGCTGGAACAGAGAGAAGTCCCCCAGTGCTCAGCAATCCCAAGTCAGACAAAACTCCCTTTCACATCACCAGGAAAACAGCCAGAGGGAAGGGTGACCACTGAAATCCACTCCTGGGGTAGTTCATGTCCCAGAGGAGCCCATCCATCACTGCCAGTGATTTCCCCAGGCTCTGGATCAGATCCTGATGCAGGGAAAGCACTGCAGTTGGGCACACCCTGCAACAGCTCTTCCCACAGCAGGGCAGAAAGGAAAGGCCAGACCTGACAAGCAGCTCCAGAGCCTGGCCAAGGTCCCCTCTGCTACAGCCACAGTTATATGTTCTATATATTGTTATTTAAATTATAGACATATACACTGTATTACTAGATGTGTTTTCTTGAACAGTTTATACACTGTATATGTATATTAAAATGGTTAAAGAAAACCTCTTATCATACCTAATGTACACAGGCATTCAATGCCAAGCTACTTTTACTGCAAAAAAATACTAAAAACTGTCCTTTTACTTCACTGACCTATAAAAATACGTTTTAAAAATATCAGCAATCTCACTTTGTCTGCTTTTTGGAAGAGCTGTTACCAAGTAGGTCATAAAGTCGTTTTATTTTTAGGTACGTTTTTAAACACTCATAAGGTGCTCAGTAGATCCCCACCTATATAAATTGCTGACTCTTCCCTCTGATGAATTAGAGGCATTTTCCAAGCGCAGATGATGATTATAATTATTAGCATTTATAATAAAATGACTAAGCTGGAGATATTTTTGGAAGGGTGAAAGCTGTCACTGATGAGTTAGTTATATCACCCCTGATCACTCAAAACGCGTGCAGAACAGGAGCAGCCAGCACGTTGCAGAGATACAGAACCATCCTCGTGTTTGCCCAGCCTACAGACGAGCGTGCCAGAGCTCCTGCAGGTGTGTTTGTTTTGTGGCACAGTGTCACAGACAGTGGCTCAAGGAGAACAGTTCTGTGACCAAATGGAAGCTGGAAAATCCGAATTCACAAGCCCAACTCAGCTGAAGGACCAGCTTTTCCCTGTGAACTTGTAATATCAATTATTTGGTAAAGCAGTAAAGAGTTACCTGCTCAAGGTCTGCCTTGGCTGGAAGGATCTGATCCAAAGTGGGTGGATGGAGTTTGGTACAATTGGGATTAGGCTCTTTGACCAGACTGAAGCCAGTGATTTATTCCACACAGGTAGAGCACCCTGGGCAGCAGAACCTGCACCAAAAGGCAGTTTGAGTGGCTAAACACTATTTTTGGTTGGAGAGGTTGAGGCTGTGACCCTCCTGCTACTCTGCCTTTCATTTCAGCCAGTCCTTCCCCACCAGAGATGGTGACTAAGGTAAGCAAAATCCTGAAAGGACCTGCAAGCAGAAAGCCCAAAATTTTCACACAAAGTCAGTTCCTGCACCTAATACCTCACTTTAGCTGCATTTCCTCCGATACTGGGACTGCCATACACAATTGCCAACTACTTCTCACAGGGCAACAGACAGAAAAGAGCACTAAGTATTTAGGATGCTCATTCAGAATATATGATGCCATAAACACCTGGAATGGGCCCTGGAAAGCCTCACATCTTCTTGAAGTCAGGGCCACAGTCAGTCTCTGTATCCTCCTTCCCCCATGGCTATTTCAGAGCGATGTCTCATACTAAGAGCAAGCACAGCAGTCAGCCATGCCCAGCCAGGTACAGGGGTACCCAAACACCCAGCCTTGGGATTTGGAGGGGAGGTACATCTTCTTTGTGCTATGTATCTTTCAATTATTAACTTTTCTTGACTGGTCCCTATTTTTGGAATATATAATAGAGAATCAAGGCAATGCACCACTCCCACAGTTCGGGGTAACAAGCAGATGGAACACCAGGAGGCCAAAACCTCAAAATCTGAAACTGGGAAAAGAAATACATCTGTTCTTAGTTCTTGCTCCTATAAAAAATGAGGAGAATGGGAAGAATTTGGAGGATGAGAAGCAGAGTCATACGGTATCTATCAGGATGCATATGGGTTCTCTCTCGCCTTTGTCTCTGCAGCACATAAATAAACGACATCGATCCCAGTATATACTGCTGCACATAAATAACTGTAGGATGACATTATTAGGCCAATTACTATGACCAGCTACAGACTAAAAGAAGATGACATTTTTCTTGTTATGTCTCTCAGCTCTGCAGTAATAACACTGGCCCACATCCAGCCTTTTCCAGTGCAGCTACATCCACGTGGGAGATGCTGGGTGGTATCTGCTACCGCATCATTCTTCCCACAACAGCTCCTTGATCTTACTATTTCAACACACTCAGCTTTGCTCCTAAGCCTGCTTTTCCCTTCAAGTGTTTGAGAGCCTGTTCAGTCTCACTCTGCTGGGAGGGCTGGATGCCTTGGGAGTTTAAATGAATCCAGCAGTTACACCGGGTCTGCCCAACTGAATTGCCATTTCATTCCTGTTGGTCTCCCTTATAATGAGAGATGACCACCAAGTTGTCCTCAGAGGTACTTTCAGGCACACAGGGAGATGGCCTGAGCTCCTACACTGAGTTACTCTGCCTTGAGTTTCGTTTGCAAACGTGATGGATTCATTTACATCCCTGGTGCTTTAGCTCACGGGGCTCTAGGAAATGTCAAAATCAAAGGGATAACAAAATCTCACATAATCTCAATACTTCCTTTCTCTCCCTTCCCCAAAGCTTGTAATGATTCGAATGCAAACCCAATTTTTGTTTCAAATGTAGCCCAATCTCATTAAATAGGAGTGCAGGGTGGTACAAAGGATTCCTGAACCAATCTGGGAAATCCCTTACTGAACCAGAATCGACTGCTTGGTTTGCTCTGCGATCCCTGCCTTTGCCCTCCTGTTGCAATTGCTTCCACGTGTGAATTCGATTTAGAGTTAGTAACTAAGGAAAATCCCACTGCCCAAGTTACAAAATTGCACCCTGATTTGTACTGAAAAGCTGTCCAGCTGCAAACACCAAGTTCCCGAAGATATTTGCAATAAAATGAAAACGTCTGAGAGGGAAAGCCCAGAGTGTCAGGGAAGAGCTGCTAAACGATGTGAACCTACAGTAAGTGCCTGGAGCCGGCAGAAGGAACCTCGGAGTCTGTTCCCCAGCTTTGCCACACTACCAGCTGCTGGTTCTCCCTTTCAAAAACTGCCTGAAGGTGCTTCTGCAGAACTCACCATCACAATGGCACATCCCATCCCACTGTGGGGACCTCAGAAAGTTTAGAAAAGTAGATTCCACTGACCTCTGCTTTCCTGTCCATGTTCCTCCCATACTCCACAGCTGTACAATGACACCCCTTTCCAGCGGCCTCCAAGGAATCCTGAAGAGTGGAGCAAGCCTGCAGGATTAGAGGAAAAAGATTATTGAACTTTTAAGCCCTATTCTTTCCCCTCATCCAACTCCAAATACAACTGCTTATGCATAAATTTGATTTATTCCAGAAGTTCCAGTCTAATTTATTCCAGCATATTCTTGTGGGAACACTAGTTGGAAACTGGCAATTCCAGCAAGCAGCTCAGTTTTGGAACAGAGCTCTGTGTTTGTCTCTCTCCACTCAACCATCAGGGTTCAACAGATGAGCTGATATAACCAGTGCCCCCTGGAACTGCCACCAGGGCAAGGATTGCAGGGTTTTCATCCCAGAAACCTGAAAGTTTCCAATAAATTTCTCTCCACTAAGCAGCTTGGAGACTGCCAGAAAATTCCCCAAAGAAGTGAAAAGTCCTTAGGGGAAGTTTTTATTCACAGAATATCTGACTTGAACCAGGAGGATCCTCAAACTTTACCCTCTAATAGTTCTGCTTATCACAGAGGGAGCCTTTTGCAGTTTAAGCAGTAGAGTTACAGAGAAGGAGGAACAGAGAAGCAGTTTGGACTCTGTGTGTCCTTCAAATATTCACCATTTCAATATTCCACATCACACCTTTAAGTCATGCTTTAAAATCTTGCATTATCAGAAAACTCTATAAATCTTCCAAATTCACTCCTACTGCTAAAAGCAAGCATATGTTTTAGGGAAAGAGAGGGGATTTGCACAGGTTTTTACGTTTAATTATTCCAAAAAGCAAATTCCAGAACTCCAAGAAATTGCTAACTTTTTTCCATCACAAATATTTGGGTGCCCAGATAGGAATCCAGGGTCCACCTGTGATGAAGGCTGAATGCAGTCAGTATTCTGATGGTGTCTCAGTATAATACCACTATAGCAGACAATCTAACACCTGAGCTTTCACAGCTCTCCACATATTAAAAATTTTAATCTAAGGCAATGCAGAAATTGAAGAATAAAATATTCAACATATTCATACACACACACTTCACCTTTCTCTGTTAATCAACAGTAAAAACAGAGATCAGTTCTTAGTCCTGGGCAGGGCTGCATCAATTCCTGAGTTATCAGCATTTACAAAGACAGGATGAGGCCGAGAGGAAAGAACCCAAATAACAAGGGGGCAAATTGCAAAGCAGCAGAACTGCAGTGAGAGGCTCACACTGCACCAGGTGCTGAGCCAGCTGTAGGTGAAGCCCATTAAACTGAGCTACATCTTCCTAGGAAGGGTTGTGTTAAATACATTTGTGCCTAAAATACAGTTTCATAAGGCTCAAAGTACCTGGTCCATCACCCCTGTGTGGTAATTGTGGCTCATGTGAACGTGCACAAGTCTAAGAACCAAACAGGCAAAATGGCAGTAGCTTTAGACTGAAAAAAAATCAGGGCAATCTGGTATATCCAAAATTCAGGGGCAGCCATCTCCATTACACTAGGGGTGTTCCACAGGCTGGGCTCTCCACCCCGCTCCATTTGTGTCACCACATTTATATTTGCAATATAAAATTAATGGCATTGCAACCCAGGACACCCCTGGGCTCCTCCCAGAGAAGAATTCTCTTCTGCTACTTTGCTTATTCTGTGGTAAAGCTTTTGAAGTAATTTAAAATACCTTCAGATTTTCTTAACATCACTAATTAAAAAGCTCCAGATTCTTAGACACACAGTCCTTTAGCTTCCCCTTCAGCAAACCAGTGATTTAAAGCAGTACTTGCAAAAGGTGCAGCCCAGTGTGTGGGTTCCCACACCTACACTGCTGTGGGACAGATACTCACAGACCCTCTCTGGTTCAGCCCTGCTCCTGTTCTTAAGCCTGTTCTTAAGCCACTGCCATTTCTGTCAAATAATTTTCTGAAGAATTTCCTGTACAACTTATTGACACTCAATTTTAGGGGTTATGACGAGATCCCTCACAGCCATAGCATAAAGATCTCTCCTAATCCCTCACAGCAAGTATGCCCAGAGTACCCAAAATATTTCCAGTCTCACCTTTAAAAAGAAAAAAAAAAAAACTCAAAAGAAAAGGTTAAATGTGCTTAAGGACATCTTCTACCAAAACACAACTGAGAAGGCACAAGGCCTTGTAAGTGCTTTTACCGGCCTCAGTATGAGACAGCAATCAAGTGCTCTGCCACCAGGAGCATCTTCCAACGTGACACCTGATGTTTACCTGAGAGGCACTGCAGAATATGCAGACAATTCTCTACAGGCAGGCACACAGAGCTGTCAATTCATGCCACAAGTTAAAAGGAAAATCAGGACAAGAGTATTTAGAGAATTGGATCAGCTGCACTGAAGGATTTAAACGCTGCCCCCAGTCTTTTTACCTGTTCTTAAGCCAAAAGCCTTAGTTTAAAATCAGCACCAAAGAGCCCAGCAGTTCACTACAAGCAAAGCCAAATGTGTTCTGGACTGATCAAAAGCAGCCTGGCCAGCAAGGTCATGGAAAGTGATTCTCCTCTGCCCCACCCTCGTGAAACCCCACCTGGAGTTCTGTATCTCTGATTCTACAGAATAAATTCGTAGACAACCCATCTCCACTGGATGTGGTACAGCCAAGCTGGACAGTCAGTGCCAGTCTCCTTGTTGCACCTCATGGACACAAGAAATGGGCTCAGATGCAAAGCAGGCACAGTCTGTGAGTCAAATAGAGGCTTCTGTAAAGTGAGGCACGAAACTGTGACCCCATGGAAGCAATCCTTCAGGAGATGCTCACGGTGACATCGAGGGGCCTCAGGAAACAAGCACCATCTGAGCAGGCAGCACACAGCCACTGTACCAGACCCAGTGACACACAGCTTTGTTCAAACAAACCTTCTCAAGGCACTGGAAAATACACTTATTTGCAGGAAAAATAGAGGAGGTCATCAAGAGTCAAATTCAACAAGACATTCCATCCAGGCCTAACTGTGAGCTGGCACTAGGGTTTCCACCAACGCCCTGGTGTTACTGGAGCTCAGGCAGAAAAGCAGAGTTTTCAGCTATATAGTTGGAATTATTAGTGCTTTGGAAGAAAAAGAAGGTAATAGGATTTTGTTGGGAAAGCTACTGGTTTAGATCTCCTGACAAGAGCTACATTTTGAGTGCACAATGGATCTCAATTCAGATGTTCTTGTCAAAAAGAAACTCAGCTTGTTTACAGACAATCTGCAGGGTTACCAAAGGGTTCTCTGAAAAATAGGTTTTTACTTGTAAAGTAGTATGGAAAATATACACCAGTGAATGAGAACAGGAAAAGTCTGGAATTCCATTATGACACTTTTACAGTCATTCAAACTACAGCTGCAGTGATTAATATTTATGATCAGGTTATCTTCCCCCTCCAAAACAGCCTATTTCGTAATAATTCTCCAAGACAATATGCAGATACCATATGGTCCCGTGAACATCTGCAGCCCAGAGCCATCTCTGTCAGCAGCACTGAATGTCAGTCTGAGATTGCCCAGGAGTTTCCATCTGATCTGCTGCCTCAGGGACTGAAGGAGCAATAACAATAAAGGGAACCGTGAGCGTTGTTTAATGTTTTCCAATGGATCGTGCACATTAGAAATAGCAATTAATGATTTGGTTTATAATGCTTCAGGGAATTACTGTCCAACAAAGTAATGTAAGCAATTTAAATCTGCAATAAAGTTTAAGCGTGCAGGCATTTTGTGGCAGCACACAGCGCTGACTTGCCAGAGGAAAACAACACTGTTACTGCAGCCACATCCAGATAATCCACAGAAAAAGCCATATCAACCCTTAAGTGATTTGATCATCCTCTCTTACTGTGCATGAGTCCTCAGAGGCATATTCAAACCCACATACAGCTCACTGAAAGACCACAGGAGCAAAAACCCAGCACAGAGTTAAATAACTCTTTTCCACTCTTTAAAGGCATTTCTGCATTCCTCTCCTCCAAAATATACTCCCCAACACCTGCAATTATCATTATTGTTCTATTTTTAAGAATGCCTCTATCACTTAGCCCATGGCACCATAAGAAATTAAAAATCAAACCCATGAAAGAATCTATATAACAAACAGCTGTGTTTGCCCAGACTTCCCATGGCCATTCCCTCTAAGGGTAAGAATACTTGGGAGCTGCAAGGGGAAAATTCAGATTAGTACCTCTCTGTCTGCAGCCCCAAATGTCTCAACTTTTCCCCCCTCAAAGTGCTTGCAAAGATAATGTTGGAAATCATGCCCTGCAAGTCAATACATCCAAAGCCAGAGAAGAAATGAGTTTTGGAAGGAAAGAGCTCTAAAACAGAGCTTCCCTACTAAGGCAACTTGAGCTTGTCACCACCAAGGGGATGTTGCAAAGTTTGGCTGTACATATGAAATGATTTATTTAAAACACCTATCCAAACACAAAACACAGACACTCGATCTCAGCATCTCAAACTGATGTTAATCTTTCACATTTTTACTCCACATTCAAGTTGCTCTTTTTTTTCCCATTTCTTCTGACCTGATCAGAAAGTCCTTTAATGGAGTTGTTTAGAGACTGGAAATATTCTCATGCATTTTACTAACATCTAAGAATTTTATTGAAATCTGTTTATGCAAGCTTGGTCAAATTAATTTTAAATGCCAGGTAATTATTTTTTAATTGAAAAAATTTTTTAAAAAAACTCAATGAAAAGTTTAAAACATCTGCAGAAAATTCTTAAGCCTCTTGAATGGGCTGATATTTATCAACAACATCAGAGGTGACATACTCAGACTTGCTTTCTTCCCATATATCCACCACTGATATCTTCAAGATAGCTCTGAATAAAGTTACCCCAGTGTCTCTAACAGCTGACAAAAACACGCTGATGGATTAAAAAATCCTAAATATTTCTCTCTCAAAAAGTAATCACAGCAAAGTTATTCTTCCCAGCATGCCTCACCTGCAGCAAAAGAGCTCTCATCTGGCTCAGGTTTTTTCAGAGGAGTCCTCATCATCCTGCAATGTAAAGTCATTCCCATATTTCATGTGCTACTTCTCCTGTCTCCGGGAATTTCCTCCGAGTCAGTTCATCACCCCACACTATCTCAGTGGTATTTTAAGGCAGCTGCACTTGCAAACCAAAAGGCACCCCATACCCCTCTTAGGGTCTCCTCCTCCCCATGTCCACATGTGCACCATCCTTCTCTCCCACAGCTCCGCGCAGGCCGTGCCCACGCTCCCCTGACAGCACATCAGCCCCACGCAGCATCTCACCAACCTGCAGACAGACAGTGGGAAAACACTCCTGACAAAAGGAAGCTGTTTTGGCATTGTCCTCGATGCCAAGAATGCCCCCTTCTTCCACAGTCCGTCCCCTGGAGCAGGAATGCCTTCCATTGCCATATTTCATTACTGATCACGGGAGCTGGAGCGAAATCAAGCAAACAAGTCATTATCTAACGTCTGGCATTTCCGAAATATTAAGTCTCAAGTTTAATGCATAAATTCAGACCTCGAACACAGAGTAAAATTCACTTTGCTCAAGTCCAAATGGCAGTCACCTGCATCCTCCTCCAGAACAGCACAAGTTGAGCTACATTGAGCTGTGCACGTACCTGGGACCTTCCTCACTCAGCTCTCGGATTTCAGCTGTGAGGGGCACCAAGGTATTCATTCACCTGATCCAATACCTTTTATAGCCCAAGTCCTACCAGGAGGACAGAATCTACCCCAGCTTCAAATGAAGTGAAAGGCAGTTTTCTGATCTCTGTAGGCAGGAAGGCAACTCTGCCAACATTAACGTGATGGGGGTTGTTGGTCTATTTTACGCCACAGAAACTCAGCCGTGTGTGAGCAGGATGTAACTATTACATACAACAGGCAGCTATGGACAGGATATCAAGAATATTTTAACCTTTAATGGCACAGGGATGTCCAGTCAGTTAAAAACCTGTATGTTAGTAGAGCACTGAGGGCAACCTTAATACCATGATGTGCCAAAGGCCCCTTTGTGGCCTAGTCCTTGTTACAAAACGTGCCGACTGCAGGAGTGGGGGGTAGGACTTGCTCCTCCTTGGCTCTTGACAGAGATTCACTCATCACAAATTAGGGACTGCTAGGAGATCCTTATTTAGTGCCTAGAAGAAATGTCTCTCTGTGTTATCCCATACATTCACCATCTTCCTCTGGCACTGGCTTAGCAAGCCAGAGAGCAGGAGCCTGCCATGAAAGCAACCGAGGGTTAAACTTTGCTGTGCCTATAAACCTGATGCTACAGGAGATGTGTTTCTGGAGAATTCCTGCAAACCACTGCAGAGGATCCTGTTTCCTCTTTGTGTCAATTAACAATCATGAACAGCCATCAACAATTAAATAGTATGGAGCTAATCAGGCATTACCATCATCAGATAGCACCAATTCCTATTTGTTTCAAAAATCTATGCTTTATAAAGAACATACAGTTTTGTGTTTTATGTCTACAACAATATGCACATGAATTATTACTGTGCTATAAAATGAGTATATTTGGGGGGTGGGGGGGAATGAACTACCTAAGGCATTTTCATATAAATGACTGCAATTTAACTTTCAAAAACATTTCATTTTTCAACACTGCTCACTTCAAATTGAAGCCTGTGCATTGGATTTGGCCAAGCATGTCACAAGAAACCTCACACTTGTAAATGATTAACCCATGAAGACCCAGCAGGGATTAAACACAGAAGCAGCAGCCACGCAACACCAGGCAGATATCACTCACCCTCCGGAGTTCTTAACAGGTTTCTGCATGAACAGCTCCAGAGAGCCAATTCCTGCCATGCTTGGATGGTCTGTTTAGCAGGAGCACATCACTGCTCTTCCATACCACTGCCCTGAGCTGCACACCAGGAAAACCACCCAAACACAGTGTGTGTGTGTGCTCTGCCCACGTGCTGCCACCCCGGGAAGGGAGGGGGGCTGCACCAGACTGATCAGGGCAATTCCCTCTGTTCTGTCACACTCAGCTCCCAGCACCAAACAGCTGAACTGTGGATGTGGAGTAAAGGACCTGAGTACCCAAAGAACCCTTACATTCCCGAGATACTCTTGTAGGAGACACCTTCTTCTTCCAGTCCTCCCTATGTACATCCAAACTCAGCAACCCTATGAATCTCAGAGAAGTCTAGTCTTTCCTCAGAACAAGCCCCAAATCACCAACATCATTAAAGACTACTGTATATGTAAAAGGAAGAACTCTTGTTAGACATTAGGCAAATTAATTCTCTTCCTCATCTTGCCTTGCTTCCTTCCACTGAAAGCTGGACTGGGTGTCTGATGCCCAAGTATCACAACCTGCTGCCACAAAGCAAGCACAGTAGGAAAAAAAAAAAGGAAGGTCAAAATATGTAATTGCGGATCTGTCTAGAGAAAAGTAATGGAAATGGATTAAAGCAACTGAAGCAAAATTCACACACTAACTTGCAGATGAATGGTCTAATACTAAATTGAAGTAATCCCAAACTAAAGTAAAATTTCTGTGTGGAGCAGCAGCAGCAGCTGAGTTGTTCAACCTCAACATGGTTTGAGACAGAACATACAACAACGCTCCAAACACCTCCACTTCACTCAGGATTTCCTGCAGGTCCTTCTGCTCAGTTCCCACAACAGACTTCCTCATGTTCCTGAGGATGCCATTGCCAAGATCCAGAGACGTGACACACCTCTGGCCACAGCTGTGTCAGATGGAAACATCCTCTTTTATGTCTTTAAAACACTGCTCTGGTCAGGGAAACACGCAGAACTACGTAGGCAAGAATTTATTTCAAGCAGGTTCCTGCCACCAGAATGAATATTCAACAGGTAGGAAGCCCTTCAGCTGCCACAAGGAAGCTGAGTGGGGAAATGAAGAGGGGAAAAAAGGAAAACTCATTTGGAAAGCCTAGTTGTTAGAAAATTCATTGAATGTAATTTAGTGATTAAAGAAATGACTATATATAACCTACACTGCAAGTGATGATTCCGTAATAACGATGACATAAAAGTTTTATAGGCAGCTTTGGCTGTCAGAAGAGTTCCTACATTATTAAATCAATGTTCAGCAGATAAAGTAACACTTCTATCTATAGGGAAAGCTTTGTCCAGTTTAATTTTTAAGCTAGTTCAGAGTACAGCTCTCGCTGTATTTCTTTCCCAGCTTCTCACCTCCAATGCAGGACTACTGTGTACAAATGATCTTGCCCTCAACCCAAAATTATTGTTTCACAAAGATAAAGCCTGTCTCTGCATAAGCTTCCAAAGCATTACAGCTTCTGTATCCCAAAAAGAACGTGTCACAAAGTCAAGCCGTGAATTCAGAAGATGAAACAAAGTCAGAGAAACTGTGATTCCACGATTTAAAAATATGTAAAACCAACCATCTTCACTCTGCTGATTTTTACACATTTGAACAAATCAAAGTACCATAAAATGCGAGCTGCTTCTGCCTGAAGTTCCTAACAAACACAAGACCTTGCACCAACATGAGCTGTGGTTAATCCCTCATGAGAAAAAGGAACCTCCAATGCAAAGGGGAACGAGCCAGCCCTGTTTGCCCAGAAAATTAGTTTCAGAGGTTGAAGAAAACACATTTTCTTTTTAAAGTTCTCTTTTCTGCCCCCATTCAAAGAAGCTTTTTTTTTTCCCTATATGACCTTTACAGGCACCACATAAGGGATTGTTTTAGGTGTATACACAGCATTCAGTACAACTGACCTGATTCCATCAAGGTTGTAGTAAGAAACATGATGCAAGTTATCACAGGTGAAATGTGTCCATTTTCTTCCAGGGGGAAAAAAAGAAAGCTAGAAGACAACTCATTATTACAGTTCATCTTATCAGGAGAAAGGAAAAGAGAAAAATCTAGCTTTGATGATTTTTCCTCTTGGGGCAACTGGAGGAGTCATATTGGCATTTCCCCACAAAAGATAGTGGTGGTCTAATTTACTGCTGCACAGAGCCAAGGCTGTCTGTGCTTCCGGCAAAGGGCTGGTGATCACTCATCTAACCCTCAAAGGTGACAAATCTGTAGATTTCCACTTGAAAAGGAAACAAACTGTTCTGAGGAGCAACTGCTAAGTGATAGGTGTGGGAATACTTTGATTTCTGCAGGTGAGAGAAAGAGAAATCAAGTGTTGTCAGAGTGAAATAACCTTGTGGCTCACCAGCAAACCAAGGGGCTGGGATATGTCTGACTGAGGGGGGCTGAAGGAATGTGTAACACTATCTGCCAAGGAGAGGCAAATCCAGCCAAAAGGGATGTGTTGAAAGCATCCCAAACTCCCAGGGTCCCAGAGGGGCCAAACCTCCATTTGCTTCCTGCTTTGTGTGTCAAGTTGAACAGTCCGTTTTGAATGCTTCGATACTCCTTGAGTCTGCTGTCTTATCAACACAGCCTTCTTCTTTGGACTGCCACACATGACCTTCTCAAGGGAACCTGCACTTCTGACTGCAAATTGGTTCTTCAGCTCTGCTAAGCAGCCCATGGGGATCTACACTGCTTTCCCACTGTGAGTGATCCCAAACCCAAGGGCGCTTGCTGCTCACAGCAGGGTTTGGAGAGGGCCTCACGATGAGTCTGTGATGCATTTAATCAAAGCAGGTAAAACCTCCTTACCATTGCCATGGCAAGACAAAATGAGGTGCACAGTCAGCAGCTACCAGTGCTCTCCTCCAACACTGAGGTGAGGCCGTGGGGACCAGGGGACCAGCAATCTGCGTGTGCAGAGGGGGCGGAGGGCACTCAGCCAGCTCCTGCTGAGAGCAGGGGGATGGTCCAAGGGATGCCTTTCCAATTTGACGTTTTCCTTCGGGAGATATTCACAATGTGTATGGCATACCTGGTCACCCCCAGTGAGCTGGATTTAATTTCATGAAATTCTTTCTCATTTTAATTGAATGTAGCAGTGCACGATCAATAAAGGGAAGCGTTATCTTAACCGCTGATCACTAATTCATAAAGACACCAGGCTTCTCCCAATAACACTGATGGTCTGGCTTGCCTGATTGGTTTTAATGTATGCTAAAAAATGGAAATTGAACAAAGCTCTTTCTCCATACCTTGCAATAAGCTGTTAGCTGACTTCCATTCGTGTCACTGCACCGCTCTACAGCCAGATCCATTTGGAGATTGTGCAGCCGTGTAAAAGTTTCCACAGAAAGACACAGGATAAAAGGTGTGATACAACATTGCCTAGATCCATATTAGAGCTTCATCCAGGAGTCTCTGTGTTTGATTCAGAAACCAAAGTCTGATAAGATCTAGGGACCTCAATATGAAGTTGTCATTGCAGGAGGCAGCAAATGCAGTTCCAGATAATTGCGATGAAATCGAAAGGCACGGGAGGCGCAGATGCAAAGCACAGTTCACTTCTGCCAGGTCACCTACAAAAAAAAAAATCAAATAAAGAGTGACTTTATGCCAACTTCATACCCAGTACAGCACAACGTGATTAACATAAATCTTGTCAGAAGAAATGCTGTCAGCTGCTTTGAATAACCCTGTGGAAATACGACAATGCACCCATTGCTTCATCCGCACAAAGTTCCTATTTTTGAACTGCCATTACACAAATACAGTAACAACAGCAGAACTGTAATTTCAGAAGAGTAAAACAAGGTGCTAATTACTAATTCTGCCAGGCAGGGATTACCAGGCACAAGACATGGCAGACTCAGGACGCTGTGAAACAGCAATATCTGAGGTAGCTGCCAACCAGCTCCTTCCACCTGCTCAGTGCAACCCCAGCGAGGCCGATGTCACACGGAGCTCAGTCCTGCCCAGAGCTCCAACTGAAAGCAAATCCTGGCAAGACTGGCACACACTGAGTCTTGCATTCACCGAGATTGGATTTAATGTGCACCGCTCTCATGGATCAGGTAAATGTAGTTTCTCTCAGATATCCTCCCTTAGGGGCTCTGCATCTTGTGTGTGGTTCAGAGGAAGTTCCCTGAATGTATTTGAGGAATATTGATTAGAAGAGTATTTACAAGTACAGGACCAAAGCCAACTCAAAGCAAAGTCAGAAGTTTTCAGTGAGCACTGGATTTAGCTTGGCAACAATAGTATTTCCTATCCCTTTTTCCTCATTTGGTATAAATTTCAATTCATGGCTGTATACTGTAAATGGAAAGATTTGGAATTAAGAAGATGAAATAAAATACCATCTTTTAAATATGCAATACTGAGTTTATAGCTCTTTTCCCTCTGGCATCTTGTCAGCGTAAAATGGAAAGGCTCAGGAAATCTAAATGAGAAAAGCCCCACTCCCATACTTTATCAGTGAAGAATTTCCATGGCAATACAGCTTTGAAGCGAAATGCTTTTATTTATAGATGAAGCAGTTCTCATAGTTCATTTGCATTTTCTCCAGATTACCATAACCATACATGATCAGTCGTTAAGATCTACAGATATTATCTGTGCAGTGCCAGCAATTCACTTAAATATCTGAAATGTGGCATGATAAATAAATTAAGTGCTCACCCAACTTGCCGTACTCACAGCAGACTGCAGGGGAACACTGCAGGGATCTCCAGAGCACAGCAGGGGAACAAACACAATGAACTCACACGGTCACTTTGTGGAAATACCTAATGACAGTGCTCAGAGCAGTAGGAATGGGGTCTGTGGGTGTGGGAGCACCAGAAGGAATAGCGGGAGGAGGAACAGAAGGATGGCAGGTGCTGACAGCAGGTCATGATCCAGCAACTCCCAGATAAGAAAAATAAAGGATAATGAAACAGAGAGTAAACCCATGAGGACATGGTGGTAGGAAGACAAAGGGGAAGAGCCAAGTCAACACCTAGATAAAAAAAATAAATCCTAACCATGGAGAGAAGTGGGACACAGCAGACAACAGGACCACAACTACTGTGAGCTCCTGAAGGGTACAAACCAGGCACGTTCAAATCCAGCACATACTTCACCAAGTTTGGAAGGTTACAGCGTACCTAACAAGGACTAGAGAGCCAGCAGAGCTTGTCCTCTTCTTTGTCTCCAGGAATCCTGGCAGGCCACATGGGAAACATGCCTTGGTGCCTGGATGCTGGGCCTGACACACTCATCTTGTGCTTATGACCGTGTGAAGTAACATTTTTCTTCCCCCATTTTTAATTATCACATTATCATAACATTAGTTGCTACACCTTGACTTGGAGAACAATAAAAAAAGTAGTTCCAGGTTTTGCATCCAGTCTTGATGTGGGGGAAAGCGGAAAAGAAAGAAGAACCGTATAAAAGAAATCACTCCCTTTGAAAACAAAAGCAATAAAGAGCAGGAAGTCTAGAAAGAAATAAGGTTTCTGGTATTTATTTCCTGGCAGAACCACTATCTGTTGCTCCAGCAGAGGCAGAGAACATGTCATGTTTTATTTCAGAAACCTGTGATTTAGTTCAGATATTTGAGTGTTGCCTGCAGCTTTGCGGGAAAGTTCTTTGCTCGTACTCCTAATAAATATTCACACACAGTTAATCTCCCAACAAGATAACTCTGTCACTGAAGCCCACAAATAGGCACTTTTTTTTTTCCCAAGGAGATTATGCCCAAAAAACTGGAGAAGGCTCAAACACAAGAAGCCTCAGCCTCTATGGAGCTGGAACCCAGACTGGGCTGCCCAAGCTGGGGAGAAGTACAGCAACTCTGGCCTCGATTTCAGGGAAGTCAGGACTCCAAACTGCACCAGCCAGAATGGACAGATGATTGTACCCAGGAATGTCAGTAAGGACACAGCTATTCCATCTGAGGTACAAATGCAGGGGGAGGAGAGGTTGCTCCTGTTGACTTCAATCAGTGACTCTCCCAGTGGTATTACATGCCAGAAGAGGGACCTTTCACTGTGACCCTTGATGGACACAACAAACACAAGCACCTTCCCTGCAGCATGAGGGGCTGTTCAGGGTATTGACAGCTACTCTGTTCACTGCAGTTAAAAAAATGTCCAAGAACCAAGAGCTGCTCTCAGTTTGATCAAAGAGCCACCAGCACATATATCTGAAGATTAAGTGAAAACCATCTACTGCAGGATTCCTGCAATAATTTAATGCACACCACAGGGCCATCCAAAAATCTCACGAAAACAACACATACTCTTTAGCTCCAGTAACCATATTACTGGAAATAGATTTTGCACAATCCTCCTTCAAACAGCCATTTAAACCCCAGGCTTAAAGGAGATTATGCTGTTTGCTGATTTAAGCTGAAAGGGAAGCTTGTTCCAGTCATCTGGGGGCTCCAGAGGCAAGAGCTCATCTGCCAAATTCCCTCTTTATCCGAGTACAATGTACAGCATCTAAATTGCAATGATAATCTTGAAGCAAAATGACTTTGCTTTCAAAGATAATGTTTAAGTCAGTTTCTGAAGCTCTCCTGGCTTTTCAAGGGATTGTTTCAACTTTGCTCTAGCAGTGATATATGTTGCCTGATCTGCTTGATCTATGGAAGGTGATTTACTTCAATATCAGTAAAGATAACCCTTCTGGAAACACTCATCCCCAAAACACAGAGGCCAGTCAGCTTCTTGCAGGTACAGGCTGCAGAGAAGGGGAACATTGAAAGCACAGTCAATAACGGGTTGTCATGGGACACAAACCCAGCATTTATCTCCAGTTCTGCTGCCCACTCCTCACATTGCCCTGGTCACACCTGCAAAGAAGAGAGCCAGGCCCAGCCATGGCTGCTCCCATGGGATGGACCCTGGGATGCACCCCACCTGCAGTGCTGCCCCCAACTCCGGGGTCCCCAGAGCTGGAGAGACATGGACCTGTTGGAGCGAGTCCAGAGGCGGCACCAACATGATCAGAGGGATGGAGCACTTCCCCTGTGAGGAAACACTGAGAGAGTTGGGATTGTTCAGCTCGGAGAAGAGAAGGCTCCAGGCTGACCTAATTGTGGCCTGCCAGGGTCTGAAGGGGACCTACAAGAAAGAGGGAGAGAAACTATTTACAAGGGAATGTGGTGACAGGGCAAGGGGGAATGGCTTCAAATTGAAAGAGAGCATGTTTAGGCTAGATATGAGGAAAAGATTCTTTAGAGGGTGGTGAGGCCATGGCACAGGCTGCCCAGAGAAGCTGTGGCTGCCCCATCCCTGGAAGCGTTCAGAGCTGGGTTGGACAGGGCTTGGTCTAGTGGAAGGACTGAAACGAGATGATCTTAAAGGTCCTTTCCCATTCTGTGATTCTCTGATTTTGGCACTCCTTCAGCCCTTGTGGTTCAGTTGCTGCCATTTGCTCCAGGAAAGGTGAGAAGACAGCCATGTTCCCACGTAGCAGCAGTGGCCAAGGAACCTGGAGCCGTCCTGCTCATCTCTCTACAAGCACCAGCCCGAAGGCACAGGCCACAGAACCTGCAATCTGCATCACACACTATTAATTAGGAAGGCCAAACCTTTTGTCTCCAGGCAAATTAAGGTACACACTGTGGAGCATGGCAGAGTCCAGGCCTCCTGCAAGTTCTCCTCTTGTCATTGTCACAGCAAGGAAATGTGACAAATCCCATATTAATCTCCAGGGCCGATGGACACCAACCGCTGTTCAGACAGATGAAAGTAGGAACTACAGCCTATGTAGCCTCACACTACTTCTTTGCAAACTCCTCTGTTATTTTTCCTATTTTGTAGAGTGAAAGTGAACAAGCAAAGGAGGGATCATGTGGTGAATATGAACATGCTCCCTGCTCCCAGTATTTCCCTTTCCATGTACTGCTCAGACACTGCCTTACCAACTGGGGTCTCCAGTGACACACGTCATTTTTCTTCCTGTTATCATAGTCGGGATACTTTCCTTTCCAGACTCTAACCTTTATTTTCCACGATTATTAACACTTGATGAAAAGGCAACAAGAATGTATAATACACTACAATGAGAATTTAAAAGGCAATGCAGTGGAAAACCGTTAATGGTTAAATGCATCATTATGTCCAGCAATATTACACAATTAACAAATTTAATCACTTACACCCTAACACTGCAATCTTCCATTAAATGTGTAATTTCATATATGAAATAATTATTCATTTATCAATAGGATATGACTCTACTTCAGTACAAAAGTAAAAAATACAATTAGATTCAGCAGGGCAGAACCAATTTCTGGTGGTAAGAGGGGCTGGGGCTGTGTGTGCAGCGCTTCCGTGAGGCCTCACGCTCAGACTCGCAATTCTCACAGGGCAATGCCTCTAAATATCTCAGTTCATTAGCAAAATTACATAGCTAATGAAGGGCAAATTAATGGAGCTCTGGAACATTTTATAAGCCTGTAAGAACAGCTACTTGTTATACATCACCAAGAAATAATTGCAGCCGAGTCAATCTCGTGAACTCATTAAGTTTTAACAATACAAGCTATTCCCCCAGGAGAATCTCCTCTGACTGTGTGGCTGACACCTCCCCAGGCTCTGAAGGTGATCCTAAGGGGGGCTGGGAAGATGAGACCTCAGGGGTGCAATACAGCCCAGCTCTGGGTGACAGTCCCCACCATTCAGGGCAGGGAACTGGAGGAACCCAAGGTGCCTGTGTTAGGGCAAAGCACATCTGGAAGGGGCTGTCAAGGGGCTGCACACAAATACCACATGAGCTCTCAAGAAATGCATCATATTCCTACTCACAACCTGCAGGAGGAATTATGGGGGGTTGACCCTGAGGCAGGAGAAAGAACCTGAGATACTTGTGAGGCTTGGACATATCCCCCCCTTCCCCAGGTCGGTGCTGGCAGGGCTGTGCCAGCAAAGTGCAGGGCACACAGCCCATCCTGCAGGAACTCAGCTGTGGTGCACTTGGAGAGCAGGCAATCCTGAGTCACAGACAGTCAGAACCAGCACTCCATGTGCCAGCAGTAAGGAGCTTTGGTAGAAGGAGTAGCACATCCTAAAACAAATCAGGACGAGTTTTTGCAGCACCAGGAGGTGAGAGCTGCTGCTCTCAACTGGTCCCTAAATGAGTGTTTTCAGTATCACATCACAGAGCAACATACAAGCTGAAGGGGCAAAGATGCTGAAGACAGAAATTCCATAACTAAAGCTTTTCACAACTCATGTGGTTTTGCTTGACATTCCACACCACCACCCCCCAGCCTGTTCCATACAGCTATTTCCAGGGGGGCTCAGATGTCCACACAGCTCTCACTGGGTTGGGGACAATCAGTACTGAAGAATTTTCATGATTTCAAACTCACTTAAGCACCTAAAAAAAGCAGATCATCAACTGACTCACTCCACTGCAAGCACACATGGCAGGGAATTGCAAAAGCAGAGTTCAACATCCTGCTGCACTGCTGTGAACCCTAAATCTTCAAGGATGATCCACAAAACCTGATCCACTAAGATCCATCTAAAATTGAGGTGTACTGCAGAATAATTGCCAAATTCAAACTTTGTATAGTATTAGGCTTTCCCATTGCCCCAACATCCAAGCTCCATCACTGCTATTACCACAAACATCTGGTCAAGGCAGCCTCACCAGCATCAAGCAAAATACCTCTGAGGTATTTTCTGCAAGTGTTTTCACATGTGGCCCCTACAAATGTATTTTCCCCTGTACATATTAAACCTATTGGTTCTTTTTTAAAAACATATGAGGAGTAGTTGTTTTCCTTTCAAAAAACCAAAACCAGGAAACACTGCGAGTGACAACACAGTCTGGCAAACAAATATCACTCTTAGGGACACTTGGTGTTTTGCTTTTGGAAGAAATACAGACTGTCAGCACAAACCACTAAAGTGATCATTAAAGCTGATCCAGATTTCCCCCTAGCTTTGAGATGTAGCAATATTTCTGGAGGGGGAAAAAAAAAAAAGAATAAAAAGATAACTAATTTATACCATTCAATCTAGCAGGAGGTTGGAACAAGCTGCTGGCTTGCACAGCCTCCTCGGGTCCCAAACCCAATACTTATGGATTTGGGGGAAGGCACATTGCATGCTCACTGCCCTGTGATACTCTGGTGAAACTGCAGCAGGCTGGCAGGTGGTCAGGAAAGTTGAAAAAAAATAATTAGGCAAAATAACAAAAGTCTTAAATTTGCAGGAAAAACAAGAGCTGTTCACAGGGCAAGTGTATAATGTAGCACGTCTGCTAGACACAGCACTGCCCAGCTAGAGTAGAAGTAAAGGTCTCAGAGGCCCTATGGAATCCACTGAGGAAAGTGGATTGGAAGACTGGAAGATAAATCTTTTGCTTTCTCCATCTAGCTACTGCTTCACATGTAACTATTAGAGTCCCAGTTCTACAGCTTAATAGGCCTCTTATAAAAATTAATACCACAACAGTGACTATTCCACAACCCACCTCAATGGCAGCTCTCCAGATCTCCCAACTTTAACAGCTCCCTGGGCAACCAGTTTCATAGGCTAATTCAACACTGTGTTGTCTTTACTAATTTCATTAAAGTTCCTTATTGATTTTGTACCAAAACTGCCCCCTCCTGCTCTCAGCACTCCCAAATCTCAGGCAGTTTTTAAACCTTAGACATTGCATAATTTCATCTTAACCACCTAATGAACTGTAAAGGACTCCTGTATAAAACAGCCCTTTGTGGATAAGGAAAGACTCCACAGGACCATAAAAAAGGAACCATGGAAAATAATGATTCATTTTTCAGCTTCCAGGAATGCTGCTGGTTTCACTGCCATCCACAGCGGAGTCATAGACCTGCTTTGCTAAATTCCTGACTGCCTGCAGTCAAATATATCACACTGGGGAAAGGTGCACTCTGCAACATCACTGGATGCCCCACCATTTCCCATTGCAACTTGCTGGGGTTTCTGCCAGCCCATTCCCTGGACTTTATTAGCTGCAGTGGAATATGATGCTCCTCACATACTGTGACAAAGGGTCACAGACAATGAGAGAACTATTTTCTTGCTGGGCCAGTATCAGCACATCTCAATTCAGTTCAGACTCAGAACATCTATGACAGAAGTGAGAGTGCAAGATCTGCTGCTCACAAGGTGTGGTAAGGAGGTCAGTGTCTGGTGAGCAGATTCCCAAGGTTTGCAATGCCATCTATTGTATAGAGCACCCTGCCACCTGAGAGGGTAACTTGGTGACTGGAAGCATTACCTGGGTTCAGTTTAGGCTCAGTCCTTGAACCGTAGAGAGCTGTCCAAATTCCTGCAGCAACCGGAGTCTGAGTGACCACTCCAGTGATTAACCTGGACCAGGCTCTTTAAAAGGCCCACACATTTATGTCTATTCCCTTTTATTCTGCATTCCAATAATCTTTTCAGTGCAAGGACTGTCTCCTATCACATGCTCTCTGACAGAGGTAATGCATATGGCACAACTTCAAGCACCAGTGCTGAAGAAAAAGGTCCAGCCTGGTCTCTGTATAAAAGACAAAGAGCAGCAGCTACTCCAGGGGCAATTTGATTTTGACCAGGCAATGGTTACTTTATCTCTGTCTCCACACATCACATTTCTTCAAATGAAGAGTCAGATTTTCAGTGAGACTTAATTACAAATTGAAATTTGCTTTTTTATTATTACAGACAGTGCAAGATTAAGTTAAATTAGCTGTTTTGTTGAACACTTGTGCTATCCAATTAAATTCTTTTTTGGAAATATATTATGAGAAGATCACAATCAAAGCTGAATTAATTTCAAAGATGAATGCCACTTTTTATGCATTGGGTATTAATCTATTAGTAGTTCCTGTGAAATCAATTGGGCTTCTTGTAAGGTATAATACTGTGCAGAGGAGGGGAAAGTATAACTGGATCCTTTGAAAGTTACTCCATATTTGTGAAGAGTATTTGATGCTTCTATACAATCATGCTAAATTATTTACACAATTGCTAAGAGATTTTTTTTATCCCCCACCCACAGGATATCGAAGAGTCTTCCAATCTGTCCAAATGTGAATATAAGAACCAGCCTCATCAATAAAAATCCCAACCAACCCCTGATTGTGCACAGTGTTTGGTACACGCTGACACCTCAGCAGTGTTCCCTTTAGCCACAGTGCAGCAGCTCCTGCAAACACAACGGGCACCCTCAAATTAATTTCACTGCACAAGCACTGCAGTAAAACTCTCCCAAAGCTGGCTGGACTGTGGGTGTTCAAAACAGCTCCTGAATGCCCCTAGAGCACCTTGGCTGGGATTGATCTGAGCTCTCTGCTTCAGTACAGCTTCTCTGACCACTGCCCACCCCAGTGTGCCTTAAAAAGGTAACAACTTCTGCACTTTGTCTGTTATTTTCAATCCCTCAGGCTGGCATCCCTAAAAAGACAACACAGTGAGTGGAGCAGAATCCTAACCCAATATAAATCCAAAGAAGTGAATTCAGACAAGCTGAGAACACAGGTGGGAAGGACAAACCTCCTTCCTGGTGCAGGCTGTGTTCCCTTTGCAGGAAGAGCCCCAGGAACAGAAATGCCCAAGGCAGATTTCTAAACCTATAAAGCTCCAGCATATGATGTCACTGCCCCCCAAAACCTACATGGTCATCATGAAAGCTCTGGTCCAACACCATGAAACTCCTCCCTCATGTACTTTTTAATATATAGTGGTCTTCAAAGCCTTTTTAAAAACCCACCCAGCACTCACAGCAGCTTTCTGTAAAGAATGGCTGGAAAAAACACAAACTTAAGGAAACTGCCACCAACAGCTAAAAAAAAAAGAACAAAAGAACTGAAGTGACTCAGATCCCTGAAAGGTTTATTTCAAGACTGGCAGTAAAACTGGACAACCTGATTATGGGAAGAACAAACCCATACACACACACACCTCTGTACCAAAAGCTTCTCTGCCCTGAGTGCAGCAGTTGTATGAAGCTGCATTCACAGGCCCCTCCTCTCTCCTTGCCATCCCTTCAGGTGAAGAACATCTTCCAGACAGGAGAACCCAGCTCTCAGAGCTAAAAACCAAACAAACCGACCCACATCCACTTTTAAGGCCTGAAGTCAAGTAAGAAGCCTAAATCCAGATCCCTAAGGCAAACTTCAGGGGCTGTTTCCCTGCTTTGAAACCAGGCAGGCTGAGTAGGTGGAGGTTTCTGCACATCTGCACAGCACACTCGTTCCATGGACTATGACCTGAACACTCAAAACCCAGAAAAGCAACTGGGCTTTTGATAAAAATGGCATTATGAAAATATAGAGAATAGACTCATTTCTCAGAAACTGAGCTAAAAGAGACTTTTTCCAGTCCTGCCACAAAATTCCCATTTGACACGGGGTGTCTTGTACTGTGTGATACTTCCTATTTTCAAAATGTTTATCTTTAGTCTACAAAACCCATCAAGGTTCCTAGGCAGGATATAATCTAAAATCTGTGCACACAACTCTTCCTCCTTGTGCCCCAGGTGACCACGTAACCATGAGCTTGGAATCCTTGTTATCACATAGTTACTCCCACTGGCAGTGCTCTGAGTTGAGATAAGCAGTCCTAACGTGCTCTTCTGATGTGCAGGGCGTTCTGAATGGTCAGCAGAATGCTGTGCTGATATACAGCTTTTCTAGCACCGGGCATCGAAATGCTGGTTCAGGAAATCTGAGCACGAGCTCAATTTTAGAAAGCAACTCTAAAAACGGTGCCTCCTTACACAACGTGTCTGTCAAGAGTTCCAGAGTTATTCTTTTGACAAGGATAAATTGGGGGGGCCTATCTTATGCTGCTGTCAGTGCTGTGAAAAGCTCTGGGAGCGAGTCAAATGTCACCTTCTGCCAAACGGTTTGCAAATGTGTAGTTCTGTCACAGGAGATATTAAGGGAATCACCCAGGATATCACAACAACTTAGTAAGCCATCTGGGAGAAAATTTAACTCCCTGAGATGTGGCAGTAGCTTCCTGCAGAGTAGCTGTGCTGTCACCATGGAAGAGGTGTGGTGCTTCCACTCGGGAGCTGCTTGTGGTGACACTGCCAGGCTGCAGCAGTCCCAGCCACATCCTGACATGGTCCCCAGCCTGGGCTGCCTTTGCACCTCCAAAGCTGCTGTGCTTTGTCCAGCAGTGATCAGACTCAGCAGCTTGTGTCTGCTGCAAAATCACTGAGCTGTACAGGGACTACAGCAGCAAGGAGCCCCTTCAGGAGCCTTCCTTGTGGTACTGTGCAAGTCAGCCCTGTCAGAAAGGTTAGCAAGAGGTGACAAAAACATCCACCTGAGGCACATCGTTAGGTGCAGCAGACAGGACTCAGCCAGGAATCTGGTGTAAAGTAGGTAAATGTACCTGTCTTGTTCCGGGACAAGCACTGGGAATTGGTAAACTATTTACCTGCGCTGAAGCTGCCTGTTCAACCCTGCCAGCTGCAGCTGCTCAGCAAGCGTTGACTGTGCTTGTGGGAACGGGCTGAGCAGGCCCTAATGAATGGAATAAAAAACGTCAGGGAAATTCCCCACGTGCAAATGTCTCACTGCAGTCCGGAGCACCTCTGCCCAGAATCCCTGGCAGGCTGCCTGCTTCCCGCTGGATCACTCCAAATCCGCACCCGGGAGATGCTCAACCCACCCTACTTTCTCACTTTCAGTAGTTCTGGCACGGTACCAACCCGGCTTTTGTGCTCTGCTCGTCGAAACTACCTTGCTGTCTCTCAGCTGAGAGAACAACCTCCAAAAACAAGTTTTTGTGTTCTTTTAAGCAGATTTTGTTGTGAGACTGTGTGGTGCTCCTCGAAACGAAACAGAAGATGTGAAAGCAATTTACCTGCCTGGGAGAGAACACTGAGCTCTCACTTTAATTCACTTCTGAAAAGTCAAGTGAAACATGAGAGTAACACCAGACTTAGGCATCCAAGGATTTGTTCATAACTGTGGAATTCAGACAGCGAAAGCACAAGGCAGTTAACTGTCTAAATAGGCAGTAAATATGCCTACTTAACACCTATTTAGTGCACGACTTCTATTGCATTACCAGGCTTTTAGTTTATCGTTGCAAATTTGCAGCAATTTTGTCACAATGGAAGGAAAAAAAAAAAAAAAACAAAAAAAAAAAACAAAAAAGAAAGAATTAAAAGCTACAAGAACCGGCTTAGGAAAGGGAATTTCACCAGACTGTAGTTATCAGAAACCATTTAAATGGTTTCAAGTGGCCTTTTATCCTTTTAACTTCTTATATCTTTCTGCATCCCATTGTCAATTCAGTACTCACACTGTGAGGCTGCTGTTTACAATTACATATAATTTATTTTGCTAACACATTAAATGAAGTGTTTGAAATAAGCTTCTAAATTAGTTTCAATAGAATAGTTGTTATATTATCATTGTATTTCAACATATTCCATGGCAGAAAATTTGCTTGCTATTTTGACTATTATCCCTAAGATAATTTGCAAAAGATATAGAGGTGTGACTTGATTAAACGGATTCAGATGGCTAAGATGTTTCTGCACTTAATTTCATTAAAGAAAATAGCTGTTAGATATTAATTAGCATATCTACTACATGCCATTGTTTGACTCAGCGATCATCCTTTATCTAAACGCGTTTGCTTTAGGCAGCGAAGCACAAATCCAACAGAACAACTTCAGTTCCAAGCATAGCACAGATGAACTACAAAACTGTCCTTGCAGCTGTAAGTTTGCAATATCCAGCATCTATATAAAAGTCCGTATACCCCCCAAATCCAATGTAGTTTTAATACTAATAATGGTCAAAAAGAGTTTCAGAACTTGTGTACTAGAAAACTTATCTTCACAGACCCTAATGAAGTCACTCTGGCAGCATCTTTATCCCCTCTTTAGCCCAGTAATTTTCAAGAGTGATTGAAAAAGTTACCTCCACAGTAATTCATATGGCAGGAGGAACGGTGAGGGAGTGAGCAAAGCCCTCCACATGGGAAGGACGGTAGGTCTTGTGCCTGGAATGAACCATCCGGTGCAATAATGCCCACAGTTTACCAAAGAATCAGGCTGGGCTGCTATTTTCACAGATAATTACACAGCAATAAGAAAATCACACTGATTAGATCTCTACACCATTTCCTAGACAATAATATTCAGATTTGCTTAATACCAACTGTGCTACTTAATTGTCAGGGAGCATCATTTTCTACAACTAAATTGCAACCACCACAAGGCGTCCACAGAGTCCAACAACCTGGCAGCACCTTCTGCTGCTCACTGGTGGAGAAACGGGCCAGGTTCCTCACAGCATCTGCTGCAGAGGGGAGCTGGCCACTCGGGACTGCTGGGTGAAGGCCCCACTAGACAGGAGATGTGCACTACAGGTGGAAGTAAATACATTTAAAAACCAATCAGAATGAGAGTAAAAGTCCAGGGAAATCTTCGCTCCAAATTCAAGATCTTTTTATCTCACAGAACAAACCCTGGCTTTTATTAACAAAGCGTTACTTTTGGGTACTTGTGCTCATTTTTACTCTGTCCAGGGATTGCCAGCACTGAGAAACCAGCTTTGACCAGGGCTGGCTGGGAAACCAGAAGCGTTACTGGTTTCACATCAGATGAGAACCAAAGCAGTAAGAAGCCCAGGAAAGCCAAGTGTGAAGACTTTGATGCTAAGTCACAGTGGAACCCAGGTTAGCACTGTCATACAGAGCACATCACAGGAGGGCACTGTTCCCATCACTCCTGTTATCCCCCACTCTTCTGCTGAGACACTTGGCTGTGCAGCTCAGCCCAGCACTGACTGGGCTCACACTGATGGCAGGGGCAAAGCTGTTTGCCATGGCAATGTGGAACTCACACCTCAGCACCTGCAGCAGCACCAAAATGCTCCTATTTCCTTATAGGGCTTTACCCTCTATACAATTCTACATAAAGGTAAATTCAGTCAGAGCTGCTTCAGCACAGCTGGCGCTCATAAAAGGTCCATCTCCTACAGGCAGACCTTGGGACAGTGCAGACAGCTGGAGCTGTGCTTGCCCATGAACTGAACAGGATCATTTCCAGCAGCATCATCTGCTCATGCCCGTGCAGTCTCCCTCAAGCCCTTCTGAAAGGAATAAGACAATAGGCATTTTAATTTGGGCCTAAAGAAACTTGGCTCCTGACTTCATTTACAGTCTGTATTAAATATACAAATGGCACTTCTAATGTAACTTACTCGCTTGCCTGCCTTCCATGCCAACTCTCAGAGTAGAATTAATGTTTTGATGGAATAATAAACCTCTCAAAATCTGAGCTGATAATGGACAGTCACGTTAGATGCTTAAATTATAGCAGCATGAACAGCCTTGCAATAATCAACCCCACAACTGCCAAAATGTTTTCATTGTTCATTAACTGGAACCTTTTTTGCATTGCTAATCCTACTGAGCTGCCATTCTCATTACCATTCCAAGCACTGTCTGCAGCACATCTCTGGATTCCTCTTCCACCCAAACATACAATCTTATTCAACTGGCAGACTGTTAATGTATTAAAAGCACAGAAATGGCTGCTTCAGAGCAACTGCAATAAATCCACAGTGCAAGCACCTTGAGGGGAAAGTTCAGTTTAGTCTTCAAGAACTTTTGCTTAAGTAGAAAAACAGGTCTGTTATTGAAGAGAGCATAATGCTAGAGTTTAAGTTCCAAATCCAAAATCCACTGAAGTTAATGGGAATCTTTCCATTGATTTCTGTGTACACTGAACTGTTTTAACTCTCTCCCTTCCTCTTCTGCTCTTCCCTAAACATGAATCAGTGAACCCACTGCAGACAGTGAATGTTCTTGCAGGGAGCACACAGGAGTCTGTGTAGGGAAGGCTCTGTACTTCAATGTCCTGAGCTACCAGTGCCATTTCCTCTACCCTGACTGCACAGTGGCAGAGCTCAAAGAGTTCAAAGCCTCCAGCAATACTCATCAGTCCACAAGCCAGGTCCTCTCTTCACTAAATTTATCAAAATTTTGCGCAACATTTACCCCAGACTCTGCAAAGCTGTCCTTTATCCCTCCATCTGCACCTTGTTTGCAAGCAAGAAGGAGCAGCCCAGCGTCCCGGCTTACACAGCATCCATTTGCTGCGGAGGAAAACATGCAGAGAGCATCTTCTACAGCAACAGAACCCAGTTCTGGATGTAAGCAGCTTACCCATCAAAGGAGAGCAGGAAATAGAGCCTGTCACTTCACACTCAGTGAGTACATAAAAAAGAGTCAGTAACTTGTTAGTGGTGGGCAGTTCACTCACATAAGCAGGGAGAGGTTCCTCTGAAAGAAAAGCCAGACGTGAAGCTTGGCTTATTTTCCGTGTGACCCTCTTGTTTTCAAGTCTAACAGTCCCAAAACAAGGAGGTTAACAAACTCTTAGGCATTCTCTTCAAGCAGTTTCAGCCTTGAAACACTGATTTGCTCCAGAGAGACAGTTGCTTCCCTCAGCTGAAAATCAGGGAATGTATTTCCCTCCGCTTCTCAAAAGACAGTGCATCTCCAGAGAATATCCCATATATATTCACAGCAGTATGAATTGTTCAGAGATGGAGCATTTTCTGAGTTGTTCTTCTGGCAAAAACTTTCAACACTGAAATAGCTCTGAATGGATGCAAGAACTCTGAATTCTCAAATCAAGCAGAAGCAAATACATAGATATAACATGGCAGCTTCTCTTCTTCAATATGATTTTATAACCAACTAAATACTCATTCCACATTGACAAAGGCTCTGAACATACTAATTAAGAAGGAGTTTTGTATTTGGAGACAGCTAAGCTGTCTTTCAGCAAAGCCCACATAATTTAATTTATTCCATCTTGACGACTTGAAGCAGCAAGAAATGTTCTACACAGGCAGAGAGAATCATTTAGTTTTTGTCCTTACCTCTGTCATCTCCAGGGACCAACTGAAGTGTTTCTTTATAGTTTCCAATATAAAATTATTGGAACAATGCATACACTGAGGATCAAGCATTCCCTTGAGGCACTGTCCCTGGAAAATCAAATCTCAGGCCCCAGGGACAGAAGGGTGAAGGGCAGGTGTAGAACATGCCTTTCCTAAAAGAACTCTTACCAAATATTTTCCTTAGGCTATGACAGAAACCACCAGCTATGAAATAGCTATTTCCATGAAATCACGGGCTGAAGTTGGACTTTGAGACCAAAATTCCCATTACAAGAAGTGTTGCCCCAAAGCAGCTCATGTCAGCAAGAGTAGCACTAAGGATTTCCTCCACAAGGATCACCCCCAACTTGTAGAAACCTTGTGGAGTGCCAAGGCTCAAGACAAATCTTTTCTTAAAGAGAATTGCTTTTCTAAGTTGAATAAAGGGAAAATGAATCCCCTCTTTAAGTCAGTATGACTAAACCCACAGAAAGTCCCATAAACACTCATCCCAAATTCTCACCAGTTCCCATTGTATTGTATCAGATATTTTGACACTGGAAGTATTTCAAGGTTTTCTAACCCAATCCACCTATTTCAGTACTCCTCAAGCATCAAGGTATGAGGAAAGAAAATTCTCTGCTACTGCCAAGGTCTGAAGGACTGGTGGTGACCCAGGCTCTTACCCCTTTGAAGCATCCCAGCCTTTGTACTACAAATTTGAGTTCCTTAGCACAGCCTCCCTAACCTAAAATCTAAGAGATTTTCTATCACTTAACTATAAAACCTCAAAAAAGCAGCAAAGTTGGTTTTGAACTAGTCAGAAGGCAGACTCTTGAGACCAGGCTAAAACTTGCATCAAAGAGAATTTTCAAGCAGCCTCAAAAGCACATGCAGAGAGTGATTTATATTCTCTTCCCCAGAGATCTTTTAGCTTAAACAGGCAAGACTAAGGTTTGACTTTGATTTGGCCAAGGCCAGACAGACATTAAACACAACTTTCATGAATTAATGCTTATGAAATTCATTATTAGAATGTATGGAATTCTCCAAGGCCTCAAGATATTCTCTAGTACGGTTCAATTTCAAACCAGTTTCCACCCAGGCACAACTTAGTTTATTATGCAAACTTGATAACAAGTTTGTAGCAGGAGCAATGTAATTTTGACAGAACAATATTGCTATTAAGTACA
>JAWWES010000011.1:22434472-22481055 GCA_035583135.1 Lophotriccus pileatus | reverse complement strand
TTTCTTCTCCTAAACCAGTTTCTCTACATGAGAACTAGAAGAACTAAGAGCACAACAGGTCCAGAATAGAAAATCTGTGGACATTTAATCTATGCCATCAAGGGCAGACAAAGCCTGGCTGTGGTGCCACAAGAAAAACCTACTCAGTGAAGCAGAAGGCTCCATCTCAGTGAAACTCAGCTGATTATAGGCTTGAATAAATCCTCTAACAGCAGAGCTGTATGACAAGCAGAGGATAGGCCAGGCAGAGACTACCTTGACCTTCACTAACTGGAGTCCAATGGGCAATTATCCATCCTTGTCTGCCCCTCTGATGCAGTCGCTTCGGGAGGAGATGGGACAAGCACTGATGAGATTTATCTTACAAAATCTGACCATTAAACTCCAGGAGAGCACCTACAGAAGGGAGAAGAAAATGACTCCAAATTGAAAACTGAGACAATGTGTTAGAAATAGCCTTATAGCACCAAAAAAAAAAAAAAAGTCTCTCAAGCCTTCTACGAGCTCCAAGCTAAGTGGTATGTCTGACAGACAAATGAGAGTTGAGAAGATTGCCTGATGTGCAGCAGGCTGAGAAGAAAAAAATCAAAACCACTGTTTAACAGAAGTCAGACTCTGATCCCTGAGTGCTCCTGTGGAAGAAATCAAACCACTTCATCACCATATTTTCTCCCCTTGCCTTCTGTGTGCCAGCTACAAATTGCGATCTGAAAAAATACTTGGCACAGGAAGAGCTTCAAAAAGCAGTGATTTTAATTCCATACTAGGAGGCTAACTTTTATTTTTTAGTGTTTCAGGATGTGAAATTCCATAGAGTATAATCAACCTGAGGTAACTAATGACCTTGGAAAGCATCCTTTCTTGGACTTGACTTTTGTTCACACTGACACTGGTGACCTGTGCAGAGCTCCAGGAACATACAAAGTCAAAAATCTTGCTACCCTACTTTGGGGAGGAGCACCAAAAGCACTCTTCCTCCTTTCCCAGGAGAGAGGCTCCAGGCAGCTGCTGCTGGAACTCTGCACTCTGGGTTTCCTCAGGGGAACCCACTGCACAGCAGGAAGCACTCAGAGAGGTGTGTGTGTTTCCATACAGCTCTTTTCACGTTCCTTGGTTTGTAAGGGACAGCTGAAAGCATCCCTTTCCATCCACTGAGATGACGGCGACGGGGATTTTCACCTCTCATTCTTAGCCAGATACCTTGAAATACAGCAAGAAATCTGACTTGCATTATGTTTTCCCTCTAAACCTCAAACATCTGCAGGTTACATTTTACACAAGTTCCACAAGGAATTCTGCTTCCATACCAAGGTCCAGTTTCAGGTTGCCGTGGTGTGAAGTCTGATGCTGGGGGAGCCACCCATCTAGTCACAAGTGATACATGTCATAATGTTGCTTTTTCCAATAGTTCAGTGTTTGTCCTTAAGTTTCCCAGAGATTCTTCCAACTAATTTCCTGTCAATAAGCCTGACATAAAAAACCCTGCCAAGCAATTAATCCAGCTTTGGCATGCCCAGCTTCAAACCTGTAGCCAGCACATATGGGAAATAGATCGTTTCTGCGCTTGAACCAGCTCTCAGAAGTGGGGAGCATTCCAGGATGGGCAGTCCCTCACAATTCTCATTTAAACACCAACCTCACTGCTGCTAATCTTCTGTCTCTGGCTCTTACAAGCAGGCCACACTTGGCTTCTTCAGTTAAATATCTCAATTCCCAGTCCTGTTGGAAGCCCAGCCTTTTTCCATGGCATGGCAGCACAAATGAAACTGGCAATTACACCAATGTTCTGTTTATCACACAAACATAACCCCTAAGATCTGCAGTCAGGAAAGGAGTATTTTGTCCCCACGTGGAGATGGGAAGCACAGCATTAGAGAATTCTCTGCTATTGACAGATTCAATGTGTATTAATCCTCTGCTAGAAACACTGAAATACACCCTGACAAACTAAAGGAGAAGCCCTTCCAGCTCCTGAAATAGGTGTTTCATCCACATTATTTAGATGATAACTCAGATCACAGTTGGAGAGTAAACACTAATTTGTGAATTTAAGCATAGATTCCCTTTGTCATTTTATTCAGCAAAATGTTTTGTTATTGCAACATTAACAGGGGGAAAGAAAGAAAAAAGAGACAATTAATTAAATCAGGACAGAGTGTGTAAAATGGGACTGCCTAAGTACAACATATGTTGTCAGCTTTGTTCTGACATATTTTGAGGTTTTTTCTTCAATAGCTCTCTAGCTGGAATGGCATAACCTCATTAGAAGAGTCAATGGGGGACGTATGACTTTTTCCTAGATAAGTGAGCCCCATAACTAAAACTTGCACACAATTTTTTTTAGAAATAAAGATTATTACATCTCCTATCCCATACATGGAATTTCACAGAATCAACCAGGTTGGAAAAGACCTCCAAGATCATCACGTCCAACCCTTGATCCAACCCTGCCGTGGTTCCCAGCCCATGGCACTGATGCCACATCCAGTCTCATCTTAAAAACCTCCAGGGATGGTGAATCCACCCCCTCCCTGGGCAGCCCATTCCAGTGGCTGAGCACTCTCTCTGTAAAAAATGTCTTCCTGATATCCAACCTAAAGCTCCCCTGGCACAGCTTAATATTCTTTCTCATCTGTATTGTTTCGATGTCTAAGGTGGGGAAAGAAGCAAGATGGTGTTAGAGGAGGAATAATAAGTTATTCGACATTACATGAGGCAGTGACACATAGAAATAACAGATATCTCTGCTATCCACATGGATATTCCTATTCTAACATGTTAACATTTAAGTAACAGCACAGCTCCATGTTTCACACATTTCCCTTTTGATGATATCAATTACTGTACATGAATATCTCTGGAGCAAAAAAGAAAAGATAATTTAACTTGCAACAAAAGTCCTGTAAGTAAGTAAGTTATTCTTTCTCACTCCACTGAGAGAACTCAGAGAGATCTTGCAGGCCAATGATGAGAGACTATGACTCAAAATTGCTGTTCCTCTGATGCAAGTTATTTGCCCTCTCTCATTCTGCCTCTATTTTTCAGTTTAGGCAGAAGCAAATTCATCTGTACAGCTACCAGAAACTTTCTCTGGGTTTCTACACACTGTTTATAACAGAAACACTACATTTACTGTCTCAGCCCTTCATATAACTGTTAATAGCATCAGGTGATGGTTACATGAACAGCTCTGGGGCCTACATATCCATTCTCTCTAAGCTTGAGGAGAGCTTGTAATCAGCTCGAGATTCAAGCCTTTCTGCTTGACCAAAAAAAATCCAAACAGAAAACTGCTGGAACTCAAATAAAAAGTTCCAAATGGTAGAGTCCCCTTCACACTTTAATCATTTAATGCTACAGAACAGGAGATGCACAATTTCTCACTGTGCAGAACACACACACGTATGTTATTGGCTCAGGTACAGAATCCAGCACTTAGAAAACACATTGAAATCTTTATGCCTCTGAAAAATGTTGAATAGGAAATAAATATCTTCAGGCAATGCAGACACCAGTAAGGGGAGCAGGACTCCCATCACAGCAGCTGCACGTGAATGTAACGGCTCAGAGAACAGAACAGAACTCACAAATCATATTGAATCGCTTCTCATGTTTACAGCCCTGGGCACCAAGATGCAACTTAAACCAATTGTGCTTATTTTAGTAAGTTGTTTGACTTTGAAGGACTCCAGAAGGCCTTGAATTCTAATGTACAAGGATAAGGAACAAGCACTGGCTTGAGAAAGTCATGTTGTATGCCAAAAGTAGCACACACTGACCTAAACATTTAAGACAGGAGCACATATCTGAAAACAAATCAGTGTCAATGCAATTTGCACTGCAGTTAGGATGGGCTCTATCAATATCAGCCAGACAAGCAACAATCCTTCCAGGAACAGGGGAAGTCACAGACATTCCTTGAGCAAAATTCGCTCTCAGACACTGCAAATGCAAAACACCAAAGGTGGACAAAGACTGGAGGGGAAAAAAATGATGCAAATATATTCCCTCCATCAGTCTGGAGATAACTGTTCTCCCTTTCAGGTAATCTGGTATGTTCTAGGTAGCAACTCCTTAAAACCAGCTGGAATGAAGTCAGGTCTGGCTATGACTCAAAGTCACAGTTCCTGAGAGCAGGGGCAAAATGAGACGCAAATTTGCTTCCAGTCAAAACAGTTTTCTTCAATTAAAACCACAGTAGATTCAGACTCCTATATAAATGTGCTGATAGGCACAGCACAGGGAACTGCAACCTCAAATACCACTGAATAAAAGGCATCCACAGTTTTGGTTGGCCTCTTTTGTTACTTCCAAGTGTACCTCTGACAAAGCGAGCTCCAGTCACCACACCAGGCAGTAACAGTCAGGGGGACTGGAGCTCCCAGTGATTAAACACAGAGGAGAAACATGATCAGACTGGGAAAAGGAGATTTAAGAGCAAAATGTGGGAGCAGAAGTAATCCCAATTCTAACGGCAACAGACTGCTGCTTTAGAAGAGCCTCAATTGTTGAATTCGCTGTAGCACCAAGCCTGGGGACAGCTGTAGTAGCACTATGTAATGTAGCACATATTCTTCCCATCCATCAGAGAAAAAGGGTACAGATGCATAGGAGGAGCCTCCAGGTAGCAGGGATGTGGATCTCAGGATACACAAATGGACCACACTTTTTCAAAGGATTAAAAATCTTCACACCACCAGCTTATAATTACCTATTCTAACTGGTTACAAAACTTACTTATCCATGTTTTTTTCCTCTTAGAAGGAGAGTTCCAACTTCAAAAAAGAATGGCTTTGTAATTGTGTAAAACTTATACAGAAGATTTATGTCCTTGATTAACAGGAAGATACTGCAGGACACACTAGAAACTGGTTATTTTTAAGAAAATTCAAGACAAAACTACACCTTTAGGACCTGACTTAGACTTTCGCAGCAGGTTTATAAGGCAGCAGACTTCCATCACTTGATATCAAAAGCAAGGCATTCCACTCATTATATGTCATACTAGAAATATAATCCATTAGAAGCACAAAAGCAATGATTTGTTCTTGCTTGAGATGAAATAACTTTGCAAGTAAAGTTCTAGAGATCTGACAAATGAAATGACTTTTGGAACAACTGTATTTTTGAGTTACTGCCAGTCCAGCTCCAATCCCAGTGAAATGACACAACAGCCAATCATGGCAGAAGGTCTCACATGGATAATATCGTTCAGAGACCTCCTCAAAATCGTTTTCCCCTGAGTTGAAACACAGTGCTCCACCTGTTCATCCAGACAGGATGAACAAAACCAGGAGCATATAACAGGCCTGGAACGTGGCACAGAGCACAGCCCCCCCTGTGGAGGAGATAACTCTAGAGCTGACCCTCACAGAACAGAAGCATCACCCTGCCTGCCAGGAGAGCACTTGCCTTCACTGAGTGCTGCTGTTCAGAGTGAATGCAGAACCCTGGCCATTGTCCACAGCAGGAACATCTCCATCACTGACAGCAGAAACAGAAACCTGCCAGCCCTCAGGCCAGCTTCCCTGAGAGTCTGTGAGCACTGATGCCACCGTGCCATTACAGTGCACAGTCTGCCTTGGTTGTTTAAAAACTGTGCTGGAGAGAAGGCATCCATTGATGCACCTGAACTAACCATGATGAAAGCAGAACACTTCAAACCTAATCTGCAGTTTAGAAGCTCTCTGAATTGGACATGGGACAGTTTCCTTTTCACAACAGTTACAAGTGGTCCCAAGTCAGTCTGAGCTCTACAGGATTTCTCTTACAAACATGGCAATGGAGTTCATTTGACATTAGAAGCAAGCTCTTGTCAGAACTCAGGCACTTGGTAAGCTTTCCCCTCTTCCCCAGCCAGGGCTTTTCATTGCTTCTGTTCTCAAGTTTAGACTCTCTCCCATCAGAGTCTGCTCCAGGTGAGTGTTCCATCAAACAACCGTGGAGGTTTAAAGGCGTTCTACTAAAAACCTGAAAACAGATCTCAGGTGCCAAAATGTGTCCACACTGCACAGTGCTACTCATGGAGATTGAAGGCATGCCCTTAAAGCCCAGGGATGATTAGGGCAGCCAAGGAACAGATCTGAAATCCTGAGTGCATTCACAGTGTGCCCAATCTAACATTCCAAGAATGGACAGGACCAGGCTCTTCTTACAATCTGCTTCACAAAAACTCTAACGGGGCTTGCATCTGTCAAATAATGTAATGATAGAAAATGATACTCTAGACTGAGAGGTCTATACTTAATTAATTACCAATAGTAATTACTTAGCAAGAATGGAATTCTTTTCCCTCTGACATATGGTTTTAGATAAGAGAATTACTATTTCCACAGTCATTGGAAAAGCACACTTGATTCTCTGGCAAATAGAACTGGAGGGCTTACACCAACGTGAGCCATATGCTGGATGCAGAGTCATTGCATGGATACTGTGGTTTGGAAATTCCTGTCACAGTTACCCTCCAGTGAGAGTAAACTATTTAACTTCACGTTTATCTTGGCTTTTTTGTTGTTTTCCCTGTTTTCTAAGCACACTTAAAAATTTCTAACATTTAGATACATGTCTTACTTGAAACAAACTCCAGATCCTTCCAAAACAGAACAGTACTTAAAAACAGATTAAAAAGCACTTCCATTTGCCACAGAATACTTCAGTTCAAATGCAGCATCTGGTCTTCAAGCAGAGATCCAGCTTTGTAACTGAGTTTGCCAGCCAGGCTAAATCAAATCACAAGAGTCAGCTACCCCCCCAGTTTCAGAGGGCATCTCAAATAACCCTGCATGTCCAAAATTAAGGGTGTGTATAAGCTAAAAGGACAACTTTACAGCAACATTAGGAATGCCAAATGGTACAATCATTTCATTTCCACATTTACAACCACAGTGTCCCCAGGCCACCACGGGGAGCTGCAAGGCACCAAGAGCCCCAAATGGAACTCAGATTGCCCAGGGAACGCCTGGGACCATATGCTACAGCCCTCTGGAGGCGCTGGGACGTGCTCTGTCTGACACCCCCGAGCTCCAGGCACTGATGGAGCTGCCCCTGAGCCACACTGACAGACTGGAGCTTTGTGGTTTCCTCCCTGCCCTGCTGTTGAGTCCCCTGCGTGGAGCTCCACTCACCACACTGAAACAGCGACATCCTCATCTCACACAGGGGTGACTGCTTTATTTCAAACTCTGGTGGAAAACTCAGAGTCCTTTTATGCTTAAGCAAACAGTTCCAAGGCTGGAGGTCACAAATGTCCCCAGACAGCTCAGGATTTCTCAATTTATTTTTAGGACAGGGACACTTTATTTAACTTAGTGGCAAGCACCACTGGCAAAATAGCTCCTACAAAATCCAGTCATGGGAGCCTTGACTAAGAGATTACCTGCCTTTCCCTCTCTTTAACACCAGGTCCAGGCTGCAAACTATTGCCTGTACTATTCAGACCAGAGATTATCCTGAGTCAGGGGTGCTGCCATGCAGCAGGACCCCTTTGTCACTGCCAAGCCAAGCTCCCCTCCAAAGAGCCACTGCAAACCACAGCACACAGTTTGGAGCTTCTGGAACATGACCAGAGAACTGGCCTGCCCTGAGCCCACATTTCCCAGGCTCCCTTAGGCAGAGCTGGGTGGCCCCACTTCAGGCACTCCCTTGTTCAGAGCCAGTTGGGGATCTCTGGCACTCTCCTGGTCAGGCAGCTGGACTAGATGGCCACTGTAGGTCCCTCCTAACTAGAATGAGCTATTCTACACCCACCAGCCTTTGCTGAGCTTGTATTCAGACCCTGCAGGACCTTATTCAACTTCTCTGGTTGAGCTTTAAAACCCAGGTGTTTGGAGAAGAAAGAGTAATTCTGCTGCATGTGTACCTTTGGCACAAGAACATTTTGTTTTGAACTGAACTCAGAGTCAACAGACAGGTAAGTGAAACAGTGACATTGTACAGATCCTGATGGCCACATCCATTTAGACCACCTGACAGTTCTATGAAGTAATTAGTTTGATTTGCATAATACCTGCTCTGCAATAATTCCTTGGACCTTTACCAGCTCATTGACTTTCTTCTGTCCCTCAAACACTGCAGCCTTGTGGAACTCACCCTCCAAGACTTATTTGATAGAGGGAAGAGAGCAGGGATGGCTCACCTCTACTCAGGGGAGTCTGAAGTGGCATGTTTGGCTTGCCTACCATATTTTACCATTCAAAATCCATTCAGTTCCATAGGGAGCATAACACATTCCATAGGGAACATCAAGGCACTCCTGCCTTCTGCTCTCTCACCACCTGATTCCACAGACATGCTGTTAAGGGTTCTTTCCGAGGCTTTGCTCACCTGGAGGTGGCCAAAGGATTTACCCAAAAAACACTCATCATATCATGCCCAGATCTAATCCAGGGGAGTACTGAGTAGCAGCACATCCAGAGCAGAAAACAGGATGCTTTCACCTTTCAGCAAGTGCACAGAACCTTTGCAACTAAGCTGCACATCCACGAGCACATCAGTGTTTCTAAATGAACACTGTGTTACTGGCATATCTGACACAGGTGCCAGAACAAAGACTCTCCTCTTCACTGTCTTTGGAAATGGTGAACTCCAGATCTACCTCAGTGCGGAGGACAGTGTGCTGTCCTCAGTTCAGCAGGTAGGAAGCAACGACATCAGCTTTCCAAACAGTGTTCAAGATAGAAATTTAACAGCCAACATGCTTCTGCTCCTGCTTCCTCAGGCTGTATCTCTAGACTTTGAAGTGGTGATTACTTTTGCAAAACCTCATTTTATAGGCTTGCCAACAGATCTCCACACAGATTGCAAATTAACTAGCACAGAAAGCTGCTACTGGGGTCCTCATTAGCACACAGTCATTTCCAGTGCTTCTCTCCATCTTCCTAGATCATTACTTGAGCTCTGAACTAAATCCAGCATCATAATTAAACTCCCTCTTTCAACTTGAGACCCTATAAAATTGTGGTCTAGTTTATTCAGCAATCTGTTTGTGCCTTATGTTCTGACTGAAGCACAGGTTTGTTATTTCTAAGACTTTGGTATTTGAATTTTGGTTTTAGAACCCAAATACAGTAGTGCAAAGGGTTTGATTTCATTTTTCCTGGGCTGAGCTCAGCTTCAGCCCTTCTTTTATTTTCAGTGCCAAGTATGGCAAGACTATTTTTCAGGACTTGCAGACCCAAGCCAACAGGCATTTACTAGAGGAAGGGGAAGGAAGAGAAAGTGTAAAGATTGCAAATACCAAATTCAGCACCTTTCTCTGTGTAGTGAATCTGAATATAAATCTCCCATTTTCCAGAAGATGAGCACTCAACGTTTTGACCCTTTAATGAGTGTCTGGAACCAAAATATGTCACTGGGGTGAAAAGGAACAGAACATTCACAAAAAGAATACATATTTTATCAAACACAAATTTTCAGCAGCTGAACTGGAACTTGCCATATTGCCACAAACTGCTCTAAAAGATTTTCAGTTCTGAGCAGCACAACCCAAAACAAGGTTCCAACACCTGACCTGCCAAGGCAAGGCAATGCTGACTAAGAAAATTAACAAAACAAACAAAACCAAACAACGCCCCCCCCACCCCACACCAAACCTACACAAAAAAAGCTGGGGTTTTCCTGGCATTGAAATGATGCTTCCAGTCAGTCAGTGGAAACCTCTGACTCTTGAATGTAGCACATACCAGGGCACCAGGTGTCAAACGTGTGGTGTAGTTAGAAGGTCAAAAGAGGAGCTTTTCAGACAAAGCGGCTCTGGCCGTACGCAGAGAGAGGGGTTTGGACGCTTCTGCTGGGGCTAACAAAGGGTTTGCTTCTGCATGAACAAACTGTTGTCACTCCCCACACTGGAGGCAGCAGATGGAAACAGAGCCAGGCATTAAAATGCTACCTAAGTCAGGATTTTCTGCTTTCATGCAGTGTCTCAATTAATCAAAGTTTTGCTATAAAATTCAAGCAGCAATGCTCAAAGCCAAGTCAAGTCATAAAATACGAGCTGATTAATTTTCCCTCTAATTTGTATGATAATTAAAATTCCAACTTTTAATTCTGTTAATTGTCCTCCCACAAGGAGGTTGATTGGGCTTTGCTAATACATGCTGTGCAAATGCACTTCCCACAGGTCTGTCTTTGTTTCCTTTAAAATGCAATGCTTTTATATAATTATCCCTTAACTTCCAGAGATAAATGTAAGCTTATCTCTGGCCAGTTTTGACACAAGTCCCTGTGTAACTTAAGCTGTGTCCATAAATCAAATGCTGAAAATCATTAGGTGTTTCATCAGAACATTGTGGCAGTGTGTGGTTCTCTTTGACTTTTAATGAGCAATTAAACTTGCAAGAGACAGAGCGGGGGGGAAAAATCTAGAGTAAAATAATACACACACATTCCCCTGGAAGTCAAATATCTCTGAAGCGAACTGGAAAGAGGCAAAATTCGTGATATAAGAGGCATCCTGCTTTCCCCTCACCTTCTGCATTCCACAATGCCACCAAGCTGCATGTAAGACCAGTCAGAGGAGAGGTGAGCAGAGCTGGCACCTGTACACAGCCCAGGTGCTCACTGGAAGATAAAGTTTAGCTGCAGTCACCCTACACAGCTTGTGTTCCTCTGGCTGGCTACAAAACAACCTTATCCTTCACCTGTTATACCTGAAAGGAAAGCCTTACCAGTCTCTTTCTTGGGGCACAACAATTATTTGGGGCACCCAAGCAACACCTGCCATGAACAAAGACAGTGTGGCCATTGCAGAGAGTTAAGAAAAACCTCCAGAGTCATCTGTGGATGTTGTTTGGCTCTGGAAACACTCAAAAGTTTTGCATAAACAGGGACTGAGCCAAGGCTGGTAAATCCACTGCCATTTGCACTCAGTATCAGTGGTATCAGTGTCCATGCAGACCCTTTGGTTTCCTCAGAGTAAGAAAGGACAACGTGCCTTCAGTTGCTTTTCTTTACGCTTGCCTGGCTTATGCCTTTTGCTGCACAAACGGGCATCACACCACACAACCCCCACAGCAAAAGGCCTCCCAAAGTTGTCTGGATTTTCACTGCCAGGGTGGATGCTGGCCCTTCACAACAGGGGCACTGCCAGATTCTCAGCATTTACCCACTTAGTAAAGGCCCCTCATTCTAACTGTTGTACTGCAAACAGGACCAGCAGTGAAGGTGGGGCTCAGGTGCTGGCTGATGAGATGGATGGGGGAGAAGCAGAGTCCAAACCCTCCTTCCCCTCAGGAGCAGCAGTTGGCACACAGCTCTCCTCTGTTCTTTTAAACCTCAGCAGCCCCACACCTTCATTCTGTGGGAGAAAACTAAACACCTTTCAGGACTGAGCTCCTTAGTTGGGCCTTTCTCCATCTTCCAGAGCCGTTTCTTTGACAATCCAAAAGCTATTAAATCTTACTTTCCCTTAGAGAATTACACTTTCTGTACATTAATTTACCCACTGTGTGGGTCCACAGTATCAAAATGCCAAAATGTAAAAGGGGGCAAGGAAGCTCTGGCATTTATTACCCTCTGACTCAAACCAGTACAGGAATATGCTGAGTGTGTGTTGCACTAATCATACAGCCCAAACCTTAGCAGATAAGACAAGAAAATCAATTGTAATTTCTTTGGCTGTTTTCTCATACATTCTCAACTTGTTAGCAGCCATTTCTTTTAAGAGTGCGGTCAATGAATATTTAATGCTGGAGCACACTGCCAATTTTATCTGCCAGCTAATAAAAAAGCTGCTTGGTCATGGGTGTAAGAGAAGAGGTCTATTTTAGCCTCTGTGGCTGGCTGGCTGTAATAAGAAGGATGACAATTTTAAATTGGGAGATTAATGGATAATTTGGAATCACTGTCATTCTGACACAGCCAGCGACCTTTTCAAATTGACAGATAGCTCCATTTCACCCCAACCAGCTACAACAAGAGATTGTTTCAAACAATTGGGCCTAAATGCCAGGCTTAAAGGAGGCTAGGCACAGGGATGTGGCAGGGCAGCCTATAAGTAAAATAGGCCTCACATGGATTAATGGAATAGTTAGGAGGGCCATCCATCCAGCAGTTCCAATTCTCAGTTTTTAGCTACTGCAGCATTAGCAAGGTAAAAGGGCTGGTGTCAGAAAGAAGAATGCTCAGTATTATCTTTTCCAGCAGGGAAAACAATACAGCTGAAACACTGAACATCTAGGGTCTGTCCAAAATGATACTGTGAAAGGATATGAAATAGGTGCAAGAAAACTTGTGCAGATTTCTGTACCCATCCTGTGATATTGGGCAGGACTGCTTCAGCAGTAACATACAGAGACATCAATTACTTGTGAGAAAAATAAAATAAAACCAAAAAAACTCATTTCCTGCAAGAGCCAAGTTTTGCTCAAGAGTCCTGAAATAATGGACCTTAAAACTAAGTTATTGCTAACTACAGAAGAAGTATTTTATGCAAATCATGAGAACTCTTAATATGTTCTCGTCACAAAACTTTCACAGTCTGACTCACAGTGCTCAAGTCCAGTCTCATGACATGACTTTGGAAGGGAAGTCATGTTTATAAACAAGAAAGCCTAAAATGAGTTGTCTCTTGACAAACTTGACATGCCATTGTGCAGTAAGTACACAATAGGGGCAGAAATTGATTTAAAGGGGGTAATCTCACATTAATTTAGAATTCTATTTTTAAAACTGTTCCTGTCCAGAAGGCTTTGTTTTCTCTTGCAGAGGTTTGCAAGATGTGGATGAGCATTTCTGTTCAGGGATAGATCAGTTGTCACACACCGGCACACACTAATTCTTTAGGAAGATGAAGGGGTAGCACTTGAGTCCAGCACCCACCTTTCCACTGATCATTGCTGGGAGATCTACAGTCCCAAACATCTGCAGCCTCTTACCCTTCTTCTACAAATAGTTTCTGAGCAGCAATTTTGACACTGACAGCTTCTGGGCTGTTTCTAACTGCAGTGTGGCAATGAGCACTGCTGGTTGGGGGAACTGAAAGCTGCCTTGGAAGCAGGATGGGCATGTTGCACTTTCCAGGTGATGGAAAAGCATGTGTGAGGTGGGTCCATGTCACCAGCCATACTAAGGAAAGGCCCCCAGGAACTGCACGGTCAGCAGTGGTTCTCATCTATTACAGCTAATTTCAGCCTGTGTCCTCAAATCAGGGCCCAAGATGCAAAAGCAGCACAAAATACAGCTCATGATGCCATGCAGATGTGCCTGTGAACCTCAAGAATCCTTATTCAGTAATGGGGTTAAGCTGAGATGCTGGAGGTAGGAGCATATTTTAGATTCCCTGGGAAGGTTAAGTAGGACACAATTAGTTCTTGGGCAATTCTGCTGGCTACTGCCACTGAGAGCACCAGACACTGTAACACAGAACAGATTATCCCCTTTGGAAGGGACTGACAATGATCACAGCTCATCCAACTGCCTGATTGCTCCAGGGCCGACCAAAAGTTAAATCTTGTTATTAAGAGCACTGTCCAAATGCCTCCCAAACACCGGCAGGCTTGGGGTGTGGACCAGCTCTGCAGGAAGGCTGTTCCAGGGTCTGACCCTGTTCAGCAAAGAAATGCTTCCTGCTGTCCAGTGTGATCCCCTCCCTGGCACAGCTTTGAGCCATTCCCACAGTGCTGTCACTGCACCCTGCTGCCAGCCAGCACCCCCAGAGCCCTTCCCGGGGGCTGCTCACTTGGTGCCTGCTCCCAGCCTTCCTCTGTCCTTGGGGAAGAAAGAAGCTAAATGATCATAAGAAGGCAGAGATGCCATAAGTTAGCCCATTTATGACTGGAAAAAAAAGCCAGCAAACCTGCAGTGAGATCAGCACATTTGAAAAGCCAGAGTATTTATTTATTAGCACAAATATGGAATGATGTGCCTGACCAGAAGCACTACTGTTCCCAAAAATCTTTCAAAACTGATAATGCACTTATGAAGTACACATGGCAGATTCCTAGCTAGCTATATGACATTCCACCTGGCTGCTACAGAACAGGGAATAAGTGTAATGTTCATTAAATTCAAAGAAAACAAATAATGAACAAGAAGTTCGGCAATTAAACATGCCAAGTCCACTTCCATTACCCATATTTGTGAGCACACTGAGAAATACCAGCTAACAGACTGGAATTCCTGCAGTTTTTCTGAGTTATCTCAGTATTTTCAAATTTCAGCATGACTGCTGGAAGTGGGAGGTGTTTCACAGACAAATAGGGGAATATGGGGTAAATTCATCACCACATTGTTATAAATGAGCTATACATTCAATAGGCACTAAATCTTCTAGGTAAGCTAGGGATGAGTAAGTGCAGTAAGTCATACAACTAGAAAATGGGCCACTACAGCCAAATTGCTTCTTTTTGAAACACAATCGTCTGAAGATAGTTGGCTGCTAGTAGGTTACAGAATTACACCTTTCATTTTATATCAGAGAGACTGGAAATGCTCCACTTTGCTGTTCCTGTAATGCATCAGAGCATTTGGGCAATTGCAACTGAACCAATCTGGCACCCCCTTTACATCAAAACTTTGCATGAGAGCTCTATGGTATAAGATGACCTCAGCTGGTGATGATTCTTTCATTTGATGGCCTCTGAAGATAATCCTGTCTCAAATAGACTGGATTACCTTGGCAGTCTCATCTTCTCTTGTTATCAAAACACCAAAACAGGTTTGGAAGTGCAAAAACTGGAACGGATCCTCCAGGCCAAATAGATTCCATTGTATTTACAGAAGGAAAAAAAAAGGGAGAAATAAAGAAGAACAAACAAAACACCCCAAAACTTATTCAAACACAAGAAAGCAAAGCAAAGAAAGAACACCCCCAGCTGACCCCACACAAGAGAATGCTGGTAACTTTGTCTGGGGTCTACCAGGCTCCATCACAGCAATGCTACAGCACAGGGCAAGTCTGTAACTTACAGCAGCTGCTCACACCCCCAAATCCTGCTCACAGGGTAAAGCCCTGAGCTTTTACATGTTACAGTATTGTTATTAGAGAATTAATTGGTCTTGGATGCTTTGGTAAGATGATAGCAAAAATGGACCATTTGTTTCGTCCCAGTTTGCGTGAACCTCACAGGTCACTTGGGCTGAAGGCTGAAACTAAGTCAAGCTTTTTAAAATCACAACTTCTTCCACTTTCACAGCTTGGTGACCAAGAACAACTAGACATTTTGCAAAATCACCACCTAGAATTTGAAATTGGGCATCTAAAGTCAGAGGAAGCTTGAGTGATTTGGCTTTTGGCTAATCTGGAAAATGGAAAAAACCAGCACATAAACAAATGAGTCCTTGCCAAATCTAACGACTCCGATCAAAACAGCACTACATAAACTCACCCAACAGGGGGTTAACTCTGTACTGAGTCTCTTCAAATGACACATTCAGACCTGAATGTTCCATGTGGCAATTTTACTCCTGCGTGCTGTGTTTGTGGGCAACATCTCCACAAGTCCACAGCCAAGACATCACCTTCTCCTTTCCAGTACTTGATGAAAAGTATCATTGACATGAAAAAAGTATCATGGCTAAAAGAACAATTTGTTAAGTCTTAAGAGCAAAATCAAATGTTTTCCCAAAGAATTAAAGTAAATTGATACTGTCTTACTTACACAAAAGAACAAAACACACAAGAATATTAAAGCTGCTTCAAATATTTTTCCCTTTTGAGATCTAATGTTTTTTTGTAGGTTGTTTTTTTTTTTGCCATAAACACTCTAGACACACCGGACTGAATATTCAGTTATATATCAATAGAAGATAAAACTATTTAATTTGAACTCACTAAAAGGAAAGATTTCCAGCGCTCTTGTGGGGTATTTTAGCATAATATTCCAAAATCAGCCTTTTTTTCCTATAAAAAAAAAAAAAAAATCACCATCTATTTAAGGATTAAATATAAGCCTCAAATTAATGACAAATCAGAAAGGCTTAACTGCTTCAGACATTATAATATTCGGTCTAAACACCGGCCCTCAGATGCAGCCAGCAAGGACAAAGTTCTGGAAAGCAATTGAAAGATCTCACTCTCATTTTGAAGGGTGAATTAGGCAGTAATAAGCTGCCATAAAACTTTCACGAGGTTCACTGGGCAATTTCCAGAGGGAAGCCAAGGTAATATCCTTAGTAGAACAGTGTAGTAAAATTGAGCAGCCCAAGGAAAAGGAGTTCTTTTATAATGCTACTACCCCACCTGTAATCCTAAATATTAGCAAGGCTAATGCACCTTTTTCCTGCTGAAAACCCACGACTGACACTCAGCCCATCACCGAGGATTTATGTTCTCAAGTGGCTCAGTGACAGTATTTTTCTTCTTGTAGAGAAACTTCTCATTCACCCCTGGAATAAACCCAGAGCACGGCAGCTGAAGCCTAGGGAATGTCTCTAATTCCCTGGGCCTGGAGGGACCAACTCTGAGCAGGAACACATCCTGCTCAGGACAGGCAGCTTCCCTGGGAAGGCAATAACAAGGATCCAGCTGAGCAGCACTAAATCCATACCCACTTCCCCACATCTTCACAGGCTTCATGTAACAACCCTGCTCCATCATCAAAAACCCCACAGATAAGAAATCAGCGTTTTACAAGAATCGTTTGCTAAGAACGAGCAACAGCTCCCTGTCCCTCCCTACATGAGCTGTGTTTCCATGTGGAATTCGGGCACCCAAGGCAAATCCCTCGGCACTGTCAGTGGCAATCCCCACGGGCTCAGCAGGCTGCCCCAGAGCTCCCTCCCAGCCTGGCTAAACCGCTTTGTCTTCCCGTGATTCCAGCCAGAAGCACATCAGATCCTAATTTCAGCTGGCATCCTGCAAGACTCTGCTAAGTCATTTGACCTCTTCAAGCCTCACAGCACGGCTTGAAAGCTCCTTGGAAAGGCACTGTTTGCATGGAAATCAGAGGCCTCACCAACAGCTTTGCCGGGGTAGGTATGTGTGCCCCTTAAGACTCAACTCCCTGAGAGGCTGGAAATGGGCTGTGCAAGCTCTGAGACCAAGGTGAAGGATTTCACATTCTACCACAGTTGTTTAAAAAACAAACAAAAAAAGAGAAAAGAAATCCCTCTGGCTGAACAGATTTATTAGCTCCAATTAAATGAATTATGAGTACATAATTTTTGCACAGTAGCTATTACGTAAGCAAAATAACTTTGGAATTCTCAATCAAAACTATATCCTTGCCATCATACAGCACAGACCCTGTTAAAGTCAACAGGTTATGCTCTCAAAATCCCTCTTTGGGGTTTTGAGATTTTGGCCATGTTATATTTTTGTCACGAGATTGGCATTTCTGCAGTCCCATGACACTACAGTCTCTCTTCATACTCCAGTGAAAGTCCTCTTAAGGCAATTCCAGAAATGTGCATCTTTTTGACCATTAGACAGAACACATCCAGCAAAGAGGGCCAGAAAGATGTAAAAACTGTATTAAGGGGAATAAATTGTGACCATTATAAGTTTTACTGCATATAACGGTTCTTAAGCTACACGGAGAGTGATCTGACAGAGAAATAAGGCAGGCTACTAGGAACCAAGGATGAAGTTAGTAAAGGCCAAACCAAATTGGGCTCAATTGCTGTGTGCTCTTTTGCAACAGATAATAATAGTCTTGGTGGTATGTGGGAACCCACACTTAACATTTCCTGCTAAAAGGCTTCCCACAATTCACAGAAACAAAGGACATAGGCAGTTTAATGATCTTGATTGAAACAGAACTTGCAGCAGAAAACCTCTTCCCAGAGGGAGTAGAAACAGGATGGGTATAACCCCCTTTAGCTGGAACATGCACCAAATCTGACCTAGAGGAGCACCTAGGGGCCAGTTCAGACACTTGAATATATGAAGGAAAAAACCCTAAACCAAACAAAACCAGCCAACCAAACAGAACACCAAAAACCAGCTATTCAGAAAACCAGACACCAAATAGACACCTCATCAATCCAAGAGCTGAGCACCTGAATAGCTTTGTTTACATAAATATTATAAATATAGTATATATATTAATATATATATTTATGTATACAAATATAAATATTTATATATACTATATATATTTATACTATATATAGTATATGTATAAATATATATAAATAAATAGCTATGTTTACATAAATACACTTTAAGTATGTAGTCACTTTGTCATCTAACCTAGGTGGATTTAAGAAAACCAATTTAAAACAAATAAACAAACAAAACAAAAACAAACAAAAAAACCCCAACCAAAAACAAACAACCAAAAAAAAAAAATCAAACCAAACAAACAACAACAAAAAACACACCAAAAAAACCAACACAAAAAACCCCTGACAATATACTGAACAAAACAGAATGCACCCGCTTCCAATAAAAGACACCTCCCGGCTCCTACTGGCAGAACTATTTGCAGCAGATGTGATGTTGCTCATTAGAAAAGAAGCAAATCAGACAAAAGTTTCTATGGCATCCCAGTTATTTTACAAATATTTTTATTTTTAGCACAGGACTTCCAGCTTACTGGAGGAGGTCAGGAATTACACTATCTCTGACAAGGTAGTCACTGTTTCCTCCCCGCCTTAGTTCTAATTTTCAGCTGAAGAATTTGGGCTAAATTTATTATAACCATGCCCACTAGAGAATTCTCTCCTCTGACTCATGAGAGATGCCTGCACTCATTCCACTCTTCTTGCAAACAGAACTCCAAAAATAGACCAAAATACACTCCATGGATCGGAGACTTTTGCCCCAGGAGTCTCATGCCCTGCAAATGAAATCAATGGGAAATTCACCACTAACTTCAAACAAACCTAAGATCAAGCACAAAATTATCTCCTAAGATTTCATACTCATATAAAACCTCGCAGAAGATCTGAAATTGTTTTACAACCTTTAATAAATTAAGCCCTACATAACTCTTGTGAACTTGGACAAATCCCATAGGAACAAGCAGAAGGATTTTAAAGGTCTTTTCAAAAGCAGCTACTAAATCACTACCTGATTGTGCACAAGACCATTGTAACAACATGAACTTCATTTTTAAGAGCACTACAAGACAATTGCCACAAAGTGGTTTCCAAAAGACCAGGCCCAAATTTTCTAAACTGCGGCCTCTATAACTGTGTATGTCAACCTAGAAGAAAAATCAATAGTCACACTTGGAAATGCAATTGTTTTCAGCTTCACCAGAAGTATTTATGGCAGATGTCAGTCATGGCAGTTACTGTGTTCTCTGTACAGTTCATTTTTCCTTCTGCTACAATGGAATTTTGTTCCTGTTTATTTTGCATTATAGCACAGTCAGGACTGCCTGGTTTTATGGGCTTTTCTGCTCTCCTGAGGAAAGACTCTCTGTTCTTGAACCAACCTTCATGGTTTGGGGCCTTTCTGTACATTCTCATGCTAATAAGGTTCAGTCCATCCTCTCATGAAATAACATTTGACCCCCACTTCTATAAGCCTTAAACAGAACACTTAATAGCAGATATTATCCATCATTTATCCAGTTCGCTGCTTGCTCCCAGTTTACTTTTCCACAGCTCGATCACAGACTGTTCAGAGAAGAGACCTGCAGGTTACTGATGCCCTTGGTGCCAATATCAAATTTGGTGCTTAAGTTTTTGTCCACAGTGCTTAGAAGGCTTCAGTAAAATCCTCTCAGAGCACCTTCAGGAATAAACCTCTATCTGCTGAGCCCTGAAAATACAAGGCATCTGGCAACAAAAAGAGCAGGGAGAGCCCCAAACGACCTGGAACCATCAGGGCCACATCCCTGCAGGTCAGAGCTGCTGTCAGAGGGGCCTTGACAAACAGGGCAATGGGCTGAGGAGCATCACGCTCTTCAGCACAGCCAAATGCAAAAGGCTCAACTTGGACACAACCCCAGGTACTGCCTCAGCTTAGGGATGGGTGCTGAGGTAACAGCAGTGCAAAACACGCCCTGGGACACCTTTAGTTCAGCTATCAGTGCTTAAATACATACAAAGCCCAAAATATTCTCTCTGTAAAGCATCATATTCTTTTTTCATTTAATGAAGCAGCATCATTTCTAGCAGATGGTGAGTGGGTGGCCAGGTTATTGTGTGAAGCAAAGGTTTCAGACGCAAAAAGATTTTGCTGGTGATAAATAACTCTCACCTAAAGTCAGCGAATTCCCAGAGAAATTTTTGTTTCATGTAGAAGGAATGGGAGGGCACAGCTTTTTGCTGACCTTTAGGACTTTCTTACATACAGCTCCTGGACAATGGTGCCAATGGGACAAGAAATATCCTGCCTCAGAAAAGTGAAGCAGGCTCTCCTTTTGACAACACCAGGTCTGTTGTCTGCACTGATAACACAGCTGGGCAGGCTTTCTTTGCCATCTCTCAGTCAAGGCAATCCCAGAACAGGAGGTTTAACCCCAACTCCACAAAGCTCTCCTACCTTTCAAACACACAAAACCCTGTTTGTAGGGTGAGCAGCTCAAGGTGGTCAGCGACAGCAAGCTCCCATCCCAGGGATTGAATTCCTTCAGCAGAGTCACAGACACTTCCTGAGTGACCTGCAACCTTCCCAAAACAAAGCCTTGGAACATCTTAAAGCTAGAATTACACTAACCATCACATAAACCAGAGTTTCAAACAAGATATAATGAACCACTGTAGGAATTAACAGGAAACCAAGGTGCACATGCATATTTGGAACCTTCCATCTGTTGTACAGAGGGAAAAGAGAAGGATGGCACTCCAGCCTGTGCAGAGGAGTGCATACTCTAGTGGCCAGAGCTTGAACAACTATTATCTGATCCTCTGAAATAAAGAAACATTGCCATATTTGGATAAATGGACAAAAATTCAGTGTCACAATCTTAAATTAAGCCATGTGCACCAGAATAACATCTGAATATTATTAAACAGAGCTAAAGTGCAGAGAGTTAACTTATTTCAGCTCAAGAAATCATCATGTCCACTGGAATAACCAGACAGAGGTATCATCTACTAGAAACAAACCTGCATAATTTAGCAGCCATGTATTTTGAGGGTATCCCTTCCCATGCCGTTTAATGCAACGGCAGAATCAAAGGAGCAGTTCTGAATGCAAACACTACAAGGGAAAAGCATGAAGATCAGCAGGATCAAATTTCAAACAAAGCCAGAGTGAAGCAGCTCAGGATGTCTGTTCACTTGCACATCTCGTTCAGAGTAAGAACTATGATCAGCTTTCACTCAGAGATGTCCAAAATGCCCCAGAGCAAGAAGAGCTGGGGCAGTGAAGACAGTAAAATAACAGTGAACTGCACACTAAGTCAGGAGGTGAAAACACTACACTGTGGTTAAAGTGGTTTTGCTGCAGGGTTGGCAGAAGGATGTGTTTAGTCTGTAGGCAGGAACATCAGTTTCCTGTTCTGTAGAGCCTCTTATCCCTACATTGATAGGGAACACAAGAAATACGGAAAGACCTGGCCTTTCTGCCTTTTGTTCAGAGTTAATCCTAGACCTCTGCTTTGGATCAGCTCATCTGAGCTTACACACACACACAGCAGCACTTGTCCAAATTGGTTTTTGTTTAAACTTAAGCACATTGGTAGATTCTGCACTTGCCAGCTGCCAGCAATTAATACCATGTCAAACATTTTAAGACCAATTAATTGGCTATCATTTCTTTTTGCAGTTGTATGTAGCAACAAGAAGTCTCAACCCAACTACAGTTCCTGTTAATGTGAATTAGTTGAATGAAGCACTGCTGATGAAGCTTTGAGGTACTTACCAGAGGAGAAGCAAACGTCTGTTTTTGTAAAATGCATTTTGTTCAAATGATCCCTGCCAGGTTCTGTAACATTTCAGGTCATTTGCCAGCAGGGAGTACAGGCTTGGGGGAAACAGCAGTCCTGTGGCAGGGAAGGTCTGGCCCTGGGTAAATCACTAAGAATTGGGTAGAAAAAAAAACCATTCCACAAGAATCTTCAGCTATTTTCTCTATTTCTTTGCACCTATAAAAACCTATAAAATGTCTGCAAGACCACAGTAGGGGCTCATTGGTGTGGAAAAGATGAGCTGTGTATTGTGACGGACATTCTCTCTGTGCAGCACAGAATACAAAGCTGGGACAGTGGGTCTGGATGTGGCAGTCCTGGCTGCACTTCAGGACTGGAGACACATTCTCCTCCCTCTGCAACTCAACACATCACTCAGAAAACTGGACACTCTCCTGATTTCTCCTCTTGCTGTGTCATCTCTGGTTAGGAGCCTGTGTCATGGGGATCCTAAACCTGCTGTGACCTACCACAGCACAGACACACCTTCCTTCCTTTACAAGGTTCCCTTCAGTCAGTTGTCATCTCTTCAGAGCAGATGTGTCCTTACCGACTTTGCTGCACTTGTGTGCTAAACCTTCTATTTTCAGTGTCAGACCTGGATATGAATTTCAGGTCTACTGAATAATGGGATCTGTGGGATATATCCTTGGAATAGCTCTTGCATTGATTTCTCAGCAGAGCAAATACCTTTCAGTTCCAGAAAGTCCCAGCAGATAAGGCAGCTCCTCACTTTTCTCCCAGCACCAAACTTCGAGAGTAACATAAAAATTCATTACTGCAAGTTTCCACTGATTCTCTCACTCAAGAAGCAAAGCCTGAACCATGCCCTGCAATCAGCCTTGTCCTTTCAGTCTTCCTGTAAAGATTTACTGGATTATTTTTTCATTCTGTCCTACTCCTCTCAATAGCATTCTAGAATTCAGTAGAAGAGTGCCTATGACATATCAAACTCTCTTTTTCCAGCTGGAGATTAGATGTCCTTAAAATCTTGTATTTTTTACTACTGGAAATATATCATGTTCCACTTGTGCCCAATGAAATGCTACATAAACACAGAGGAGATTGATGGAGATCCAGCACTAACAAAGTCCAAAAGAACAAATAAATCATCTCTATATTTGGATGGAAATAAATTCTTGGGAAAGGAGACTTGGACTGTCATTCCTGATGAGCTCAGATCTCTCATATTCCAGTGTTATTCCCTTAACAAATAAATATTTTTTAGCACACTTAACCACACATCAGGGTAATAACCTCACGTCAAGCTTTCCTGACTAGGGAATTCAAGCATTCTGCAACTCAGAATAATGCTTTTGCCTCCCTCATTTCCTACTTGGCAAGGATTGTGCCTACAACACCAACTTTCCATTAATTTTGAAGGCTCAAGATATCTTGAGGCTTCTCACTACCTCAAATAGTAGATTCAGAGAATCCCACGGACATAAAACTCGAAACAATTAATATTCCAGAACTGACTATCAGCTGAACTCTGATTAAGAGCAATACGGTGTGATATAAACTAACCCAATTTCAGACTGTTTACCTGTATTTGTGCAAGCTGAAACAGCCAAGCTTAATAACTCCATTCCTCTGAACTCAGTTACCTACAAGGTCTTCGGTTACACATTTTTCCACACTCAGCTGGCAAAAATCTCCCTCCCATTTACCAGCTGAGAGCTAAGCCTGCAGCACCTCAGCTCTCTTTCTGCCACGTGTTTCAGTTTCACAAGCAGAGTTTGGGCCTGCTATTCTTAGCATCTCTGCCTGATGAAAAGCTTGTTTTCTGGTGAGTTGCAGCAGAGAGATGACAGAAGGCCCAAGCCTCAGATCCCGAGCTCTGCAGCAGGCGCTGCTCTGATGGTTTTTAGCTTTGTACGGCTCCAAAGCCCAGCTCAGGCTGGGAGTGCAAGCGCTGTACTGACCTAGGGCTTCCCACATGCACTGCAACCAGCTTGCTTCTCCTTGGCAACAATAAATAATCTAATGAAAAGGATACTGCATCTTATAAACAGGTTGTTATTCCTTTGCAGAATTCCCCGAGGGCCAGCCGACTTTGACCCAGTGGACTGACATCTCCAGGCATATCGGATTTAAAAATAAAATACCCAGCACCTCTATCAAAACATCTATCACTTGCTTACACAAACCACGTGCCACCTCAGCTGTTTCACAGTGCTTTGAACCTAAACTCCATCCAGATAAGAGTGTAGATGTTCTGAGGTGGCAAGTGGCAGGGTGACAGGGGGCAAGTTTAAATGAGGTCACACTGTGGTTGCCAACGGGAAAACAGAATGAATTTGTACGTTTTAAAGCAGACTCAACTGCTTTAATTGATCCTTCAAAGGGATCAATTGCTCAGGGTTTCTGCGTGCGGGAGAGGGGGGCCATCAAATGAAGCTGCATTTTACAAGTTAAAATCACCAAATGAAGAGGAGATTCAGGCAACACACAATCGATCTTAGGTGGAAATTACATTAGTCCAGGCTATCTCAACCATTCACTTCTGGGCTTTCATCTCATTGTATTATGCAAGACCATGAAGTTCATTAGTTTTAGAAGACCAGAAGTGTCTCACTTGCACATGAATCTGATGAATCCACATTAAAATATATTCAGGGATCATGCAATAACCCCTTCTTTCACACACAAAAAAACACTCATAAACTGCAGTTAGATCCTGTAACCCATGACCCAGTGATGTTAGTTACTTTTTCAGCTTGTGAAAGTTTCTAAGGCTGTAATTTCCCAGTTTCCTCATCCCATTTGCTTTGATTAGTTAGATCAGGAATTTAGGAACAGAGCCCAGAACCTCTGCCCCCCCCATACCTCAGAGAGATCTGACACCTTCCTGTTATAGGGCATTATGCCCCCCTTTAAACAAAACTGCACAGAACTGCACCCTCCTGCACGTGACAAATTCAGCCCCAAAATTCTGTCCTCCATCATACCCAGCTCTAACATAACTCATCATCGTCTTCTCTCCTCTCCTCCCTCCTGCTATTGAAAGCATGTTTCAGGCTAAGTTCCCTACAAAGGCATTGGCTGTAGAATTAAAAACAACTGAAACTTTTAATCCCAAATTACAAGTATCGGAGCCACTTCTAAACAACATGAGAAAGCAGTACCTTTGGCATAAAGAAGAGGCTGCTCACATTTCACTTCAGATTACAGTTTGCAACTTGGGGTTCATTTCACAGCTCCCTTCACCACTGTGCTCTGCAGTTGCCAAATAAACCCATCCAATTGTTACTCTCTAGAATGACAAATCCAGCTGTACACACAAGGACCCAGGTGTCAAGACATATTTGGAAGGATAGAAACTATTGGAATTGATGGAGTCGCACACTTAAATACTGCAATGAAACTGGGGTCAGATTTTAGACACGAATTAAAACAATGCAGAAGCTAAAACCACTCAAGAGGAAAGTTTTCCATGGCCTTGGCTCCACTGCCACAGCACTGTGACCCTTTGGATGTTCTCAGTGCTTGAGAATGTCAGGATAAGACTCATTACAGAGCAAGCTGCATGAAATCCAGTGACCTCTGACACCAAGTGGATCAGACTAGACAATCTGATTATGTCTTCTGTGAACCTCCTAAGGGAGATGGATTAGATCCCCCAATGAAAAAGACTTGGCAGGGCCCCCCACTGCTCTCAGAGCAGAGGTCTCGCCATCAGCGCTTTCAGACAGAAATCAAAGTCAAACCCTCCGCCGTCTCCCTGAAAGTTGACAATATTATTTTTTCTTGATCAGTGAGGACCAGAAAGCAGCTTGAAAATTTTGTTCTTTATAATTCTGCTGCAGTCTTGGAGTGGAGAAGAATTTGTGTTACTTGGAATTCAGACACGAATCAGCAAAGGTGGGATACTCCACTTGGCAGAGCGCCCTCGAATTAGAGGGAAACTGTAAAGGGAGTGATTCTCAGAGTCCAGGCTATTGAGGTTTGTGCCCTAATTCTGCACAGCCAGGAACAAGATACATGCACACAGTGCTTCTCAGTGAATAGATGGTGCTGGTGATTCCTGGCTCTCCCATCATTAAGTTTTTATCCACAAACACAAGTTCCTCTATGCAGCCCTATTTTTATTGTAAGCAATATGAAAGAGTTACTTTGCAAAGAGAATGGTGGATTGACATTTGCTACATTTGGCAAGTGACTACACAGATACAATTTCAAGTACAAACAAAGCAGAAAGATATGTCAGTGGGTGAAAAGGGCCAAAGGACAATGGAGTATGAAAGACACACAGACCAGAAGCTGTGAATTGTGACAACCACCTCATTTTGAAATACTTACAAAAGAAGTGCCTGCAATTTCTAACATTCTCTAAAAATTAAAGCTCAGCAAAACAAAACCTGTATTTCTACCAGACAGAACAATTGCCCTGTTCCACACAGAACAGGAAAGGAAGCTGGTAGAGCCAGGCTACTTCACAGCTACAAACCCAGCTCTGCACAGACCAGTCACCTGCAGAGAACAGAGAATCTCCCTCTGGCCTCAGCAAGAGCAATCACTAGTACAGGCAGAGGAGAGAAACTGCTGCTACCTGAAAATAAAGGTTACAGTGCCTCACAAGAAATCCATAATAAGGGTGACTGCAGAGACAACATTCTTACTACAGCCAGCTTCCAACAGATTGTAACTGTACACACCTGATAGGACTGGGGATCCACCCACCAACTGCTCCTGCGAGCAATCTGGGTGTGTTCCACGGCTTTCAGCAGAGCAGTTCAGAGCTCACAGTTCACTTTGGCTGGAAACAACTGCAGCGAAGGCAATCAGCAGTTTTACAGACAACCCCGGCTGCCAGTGTCCCTCAGACCTCTCTTCAGCCTGCTTCCAAGGACTGGTGGTCCAACAACCTACTTCTCCCAGGAGGGCAATTCTAAGGCTGGGTATCCAGTCAACAGTGCAAACACTGCATTGCAGAGGGTAAAGTGCCACGTTTCTGCCCTGTGACCAACCTAAACATGCCAAGTAGCCATTTGCTTTGGGGAGCAAAAGAGAAAAGGAAAAAATTGTCCTAACCAGACGAATAAGGCAGCCTTGGCTGGCTGTGCCTGTGCTGGTACACCTTGACAAATGCTGCCAGGTGCCAGCCACGCTGATGCTCTAAGGGAGTCACCCCAGCCAGCCATTCTCAAGAGGCAGCTGCTGTTACCAGCAGCAGATTTTATCCCTGTGAGTCCACCTGTGCTCCAAAGCTGTTGCTGCATCAGCTCAGACTCCATGGGAATGCTGGCCCCAGCTGCTATGCCTGCCTGGCAGCTCCAGGCCCACCAGGAATCAAACCAGGCCTCTGAGCACAGAGCAACAAAACTGTTCTGACTTCCTGAGATTGTTCTAAGTGATGCTTTTACCCACCCCTGACTGCTGGGCAGCCCGGAGGTACCCAGTGTGCAGAGAGAGTGCCTGTGTGTGTGTTCCAGCTGTGGTGCAGCGCTGACTGCACCAGGGTTGGCAGCCAGGCCCAGTGCTCCACATCCAACCCGAAGTTCAACTTCCAGCTCAGAGTGTTTGCCCTGTAAAATATTTTCCTGCACCACTGCGTGCCAAGAAAACGAGCAAGCAAACAGAGAAAGGCAAGCAGAGGAGGCACTGACTACAAAAGTCTATTTCTGATAGTCTTAATGTGCTTAGTGACATCATCCATCAGAGCCAGATGTTAGAGATTTAAGCTGAACCAATTAAAAGCCTGCTTTTTGCCCCAGGCATATTTTGCTTTGTAGCGCATCTCATTAGTGTGGTTTCCTTTAATGGTTCATTTAGTTTTTGGTCTGAAAACTAGAAATTAAGCAGAAGAAAATTTAAGCGAACATTTTTGTACAGCCATTTGCTGGCACCTCAGAAACTAAGGGGCTTGAGAAGGGCAGGGAAAAAAGGGCTTTCTGTTTATCCACCTCACCACAAGCTTTTTGATGCTAAAATGTTTAGGTTCTAAATACTGGAAAGGGAATATTTATTTTCTTAAGAAATACTTCCATGAGAATTTAGCGGTCTGAGGATGATAGATCTACCCTCAGTGGCCAATTTTAATTGGCAATATCCCTTTGAAAACAAAGGGCCCTCGCTCCAAAGAGGTGCTTTGAATGAGAAAACAAATTTGGTTTTGAGAAGTTCAGATGCCGGGAACTTGACATCTTCAAAGCAGAAAGAGCTCTCCCCAAGAGAATAAGCTTCCAAAGAAAGTGAAGCAAAGGCCAACAGGGTTTGGGGAGGGAATCTCAAGAACTGAACAGAAAGCTTCCAAGGTGAGAGAATCAAGGCTTTAGGCTTGAAAATAAGAGCATTTATGAGAAAACTAAATTTTTCTCTGAGAGGCTAATCATGCTTTGAATTGCAGATGCAGAAAATGCTAAAGGTTTGTGTTAAGCAATGAATCAGACTGAGCTTTTACCCTCCTGGCCTTGTTATATACCAGACAGACGCTCACAATGACATTCGAAATACTTGACTGTTCTACGTCACTGACACAATCCAACATCCCAAAGATGCTCCAAGGGACTTCACTTTAATGCTGCTCAGCCTCCCTCCATAGGTTGTCACTGCAGAAATATTTATCTCCTCAACATGTCAGTGACACAGGCAGCACCTTTAGAGGTGGGCACCAAACAATCATCCTCTTAAATACAAGTCACACAAGTTGTTCCATACCCTGTGGGCTACCCAGTAAAATCCACGATGTTGTGGATCAGTTAAAAACAAAACAGCTAATTGCACAGAGAGCTGATGTTTTCAAATCTTCCTCACGTAAGTAAAACTGTTGGAACTTCTCCTTAGAGAAGGTCACAGGGCAAGCAATGTTTTCACAGTGGTGAACCTCTCCCAGAGGATACTGCTCATTCTGGGTGTGCATTACAACATTTTCAATCTGAATTAATTTATCCAAATCAGGAAGCTACTTGTAAGTCATCGCTGGTATCAGCTCCCCTCCTCTGTCTCGCAAATCTATCTTGGTAAAAAGCAATTACTCATTTCAGCAGAAAACTCCTTCGAAGACACATCCCTGCAGCCAAAATCCCACTTGCTGCAGAGGGCATTTCTGAGCACAGCCTGAGAGGGTGAGGAGGCACAGGCGACACTGAAATGAACAAAATAACTTTAGCTCACTTTTTGTCCAAATTTCCTCTGCTACGCTGAAAGGAAAACGAGACGAGTAAGTCTGCCAAGATTTCTTCCTTATTACATTTGTTTTAAAAACCCGTAGTTTGATATCTAAATTATTCATATATCTGGACCGAACACAAAGAGTTGGAGGAAGAATTCAGTTCAAAACTTGCTTGTCTTTTTTTTATTATTTTCTAAATAAAACATTCCCAAAGCTGTTTATACCTTGAAAATTAGAGGAAATGTTTTAAATGAAAATACTTCTTTAATGTCTGAATATTTTGGATTAACTAGAAAGGATTATCCACCAGTTTCATAGCCAAATAAGAACAACAAAAAACCCCACTATTTCAATAGCTCTAAAGAATGTGGATTAGAAAGACAGATCTTGTACAGCACTTTGTAATTTTTGGAAACATGTTATGAGAAAAGCTGTAGGAGAGCTACCTACAAGGAAAGCCACAAATAGAACTGGCAACTCATCCATCGCCACAGCCACGGACTGGGAGGCTGTTTCACAGGTCCCTGTGAGTAACACTGTGAACATTCAGGTTTTGAGCAGAGGAAAAAGCCTCAGAGGTACTTTCTGGACATTTTGTGCAACAAATTTTCCATCACAGAAAGGAAGTTTTGGGTTTTTTTGGGGGGTGAAGGAGGGGCTCCAAAAGCAGTATCGCATCTGGGTAACTGTCTAGAGGCACTGTCAGACTAATTCAAAAGGCTCAAAATAAATAAGTAATGAAAACAGAGTCTGAGAACTGATTCAGGAGGAGTCTTGTTGGTTTTGTGGTTTGGAAAAGTATTTCAGAGGTTTCGGGCAGAAAGCCCATTAAGTGAAACATGCAAGTTAAATGCTGTAAATCCAGATCTTATGCTCAACACACAAATCCTCTTTAAAACAAACTGCTGTAACTGGAATAGTCTTTAGGTATAAGCAGTGTGTCCCCCAAAGGCTGTTGGATTTATTATGACTGCACCAGCTGCATAAAAAGATTCTCTCCCTAAAACTTCTTGCCATCTGAAAGTTTGAGGTAAGCCTCTACTCCAGGTAGAGTACAAAAAATAAAATATTGAGGTCAAATTCTTCACCAGTTTGAATTAAATTTGTCACTGGATTTATCAGTTAAGTTCCCACGACCAGCAGTGTGGGCTCTGGGGAGAACACATCACTCTGGCAGTTCACCCACTGCTGTCTCAGCAGAGAGGCCAGAGCACATGGGCAACCAGGACACCCCATTTGGGCCAGAACCTGAAAGCTGCCAGTTCCAAAGGAATTCCACGGACCACAGTACAAGCAGCAGCAGCAAACAGTGTGTGGCTGTGCCAGGGCCAGGGCCGTGTGTTGTGGTGCAAAGCCAGAGCCACACAGCCCCTTGGCATTATTTGCCTTACATGGCTAAGTCCCCTCCACGACTGTGTTTGTTGCCAGTAATGCCACGTAACCTGGAACGTTTCCTTCCAGCCTCCAGCAAGCTGCCCAGAGACTGTGGGCCATTAATTAATTAATTAATGTCAACAGCCAGTAATCTGACTTTTATTTACACTGGTGAAAAACAGGGGTAAATTTTGAGTGTGGAACAAGCACAGCTAAGAGCAGCATCACAACCTGTGCTCCAGTGCCCAAATCCTCCAGAGCAGTGCCATGTGTGGTGAGCTGTTTGACATAATATTGAGTGAAGATAAGTTTATAGAAATAGCAGTACTCTGAAAAGGGTTTCTAACACCTGGCTTCTGAAAGTGTCTTTTTAGAGGGTTTTGGTGTGTATCTCAGCAATCTGCATTTACCCATGAAGCTATTTAAAACTCAAACAAGCCTTTAATCTTAATTCCATTGAACAGAAGGGAGGCAACAACTTCACGTTAGATCAAGGATGTGGACCTATAAACAGTAAGCAGCTGAGTTTATCTTTTAGAAAGATCTCTTCTGTTTTCTGCTCACAGACTGCCCTAAAAACATATCCCCGCTCAATTCCCAGCCTGACTGACTTCTAAAGCCAGCTACATTAAAGGTTCAGACTTAGCTAATCAGGCAGACAGCACCACTGTCCCCGTAGCTCTTCTGACTCCTAATCAAAACCATTCCACAGTCCTTCATTTAGATACAGAAGAAAAATATCACATTTCTACAAAACCACAGAGAGACCTCAGCAGCTGTTAGTTTCTAGATTAGTAAACTGTAATTGGAAGGTAGATGCTGATCCCAACTCATTAGCAGAACCTCCACAAACACTGTGGATGGCTGCCTGCCATGCTCCTCAGTGCAAATGGACCAGCAAAGAAACACCTTCTGAGGACCAGAGATAACAGAGGTCACCAGCATTAGGATCAAGGTTCCAGATAATGCTCAAATTAGAGGCCTTCAGGTGCAGTGAAGCCCAGCTGGCACACACTGCAGTGATAATCTAAACATAATCCACAACCTGCCAAACCAAAGAATGAATTAATTATAACACTGAGGGGCTACATAAAAGACCAGAGATTACTGAACTCCTAATTACTGAATTTGATTACCCTGGAAACAGCGTAGCTGTTCACTTAATCTTATCACTCTCAGCTCTGCTCTGGACAGACACAGGTTTGTTGAACTGGTGCTGTATCTCAAATTAAGCCTCTGCAAGATTTGGCAGGCAGCAGCAACCTTGGCTGAAAGGCTGAAGAACTGACAGCTAGATAAGCTCCCCAGATCGCTCAGTTCTTCAGGATATCAGGTTCTCCAAACAGGCTGCCTCACAGTGATGCTGCCGTGCTTCCTGAGGTGCTACATCATCAAGGAACAGTCATATCCTTCCAGGGCTTTGGCTTTTTTATTACTAACTCCATCTAAATTGGAAAGTACTGAAAAAAGAATGGGTAAAAGTAACAACTTAAAAATCTAGGAAGATTCGTGTTTAATTAATATCAATTTTAGGTTTATCATAACTAGTTTACCGACTCTAAAGTACCAAGTTACTCTATTATAATATAACTCAGTGTACTGACAGTGAAATTCTCTACATCTCCAAATAAAAAGTTTGTTCATGAATTCCAGGAATTGAAAAGTAAACTACTTAAAAAGAAATGATCCAAAAATACAGCACAGGAATGTTTTGTTCATTTCTGTAAGTTAAATTGTTGCAAAAAACCCTTGTAGATATATTTAAAATAAACCCACATTTGATTCATGTCATTTTTGACTTAGAGAATTATGCACAAAAAAATATTTCATTAACAAATTACAGTGATGCAATAATCTTCCTTCTTCCACCTGAAATTAAGGTGGAGACATCTATTTAAAACTTCTCTCATTGCTCATTGAATGGATGACAAATCCTGTGTTCAAATGTCAGAGATTGGGATTTAAGGCAGAATCGCTGAAGTTCATTAAGTGCCATACAAATGTAGAGTTAGAAAGTCGTCCTCTCAAAAGTTTACCATCTTAAAAAATAACATGAAGGAGGTATGGTTTCTCAGAAATCTATAATTATTCTTTCCACAGGCAAGGAATATGAGCATGAAGGAACCAGGATTTGTTTGGGGCTATGAGAAGTTGTAGAACAGAGACATGGAAACAAGTCAAGTCTTCTGGGACCTAATTCACAACTGAATTTTCAGAAAATATGTTGACAATATACACAAATACATTTAAATGCATATTTGAAAACACTCTAGAAGACTCTTATAGGCTACTCCCTTCAAAAGAAAACAACACAACAAAGATGCTCCCTGCCATGCTCCCCTGCTCTTACTGCCCCCCCCCCATTTCATAAATCCTGGAATTATCCAATTTGAGCATTGCTCATGATTTAAAAAGAAAGCAAACTTTGGCACAGCGAGCGTTCTCAGAAGCAATCTCACATATTTTCAGACTATCTCACAGTTTGTAAAGTCCCCAGGGCATAAACACGGAAATAAAAAGCACTTTAAACAATCAAACAAACACAAATATGCTGTAAAATGAGCATGGCCTTTGCAATGATTATGCTTATAATTTCTTTTTAAGAAGCAAATGCTATCGCCAGATTCATCCTCTTGTTTTGATACAACACTCCACAGCTCTGAACTGCCAGTCAAAGATTTGCATCCCATCTCCAAATCCCACGTTGATCCCTTCAGCTTCACTTACTGATATGAAATACCCTTCACAGCAACCACCAGCCCCACATTCAACCCTTTGACCTACCCCCGAGCAAGGGCAATGCTGCAGGGCAGGCAATCCACCTCAGCCCACCACAGCTGCAGGTGGGACTGAGGAGAGGACTCTGCTCCCTCTCACCTACTGAAGCCATGCCCTTTTCCTCTCGAAGGGCACAGGCAGGTCCCAGGTTTCCCTGGAGCTCAGCCCTAGTCAAGTATCACCAGTGTCCTAATCCAGGTCCGACCACCCTCTGGGTTCAAACCCTGCTCCTTTCTCTGACCCTGGGGGTTCTGGTGGGCATTCAGTTGAACATGAGCCAGCAATGGGCTCTCAACACAAAGAGGGATTATGGCATCCTGGGCTGCCCTAGGCAGAGCATCAGGATCAGGCCAAGGGAGCTGATCCTTCCCCTCTAATCCCCACTGCAGCCCCACAGTGCAGCAGGGACATGGACATACTGTAGGGAGCCCCACAAAGGGCCATCAGGATGATTAAAAGACTTTCCACATCACATATGTGGAAAGGCTGAGAAGGCTGGGACTGTTGCACCTTGAGAAAGGAAGGCTCAAGGAGTTCTTACCCACACATATCAACACCTGAGCAGGAGGTGTTGAAAAGATGGTGCCGTGCTCTTTTCAGTGAAAGGACAAGAGTCAACAGGCACAAACTGAAACACAGCAAGAGTTGAACAAAAGGAAATCCTTTGTTATTGTGAGGGTGACAGGCACAGGTTGCCCACAGAGTTCATGGAGTTCCCACTATTGGAGGTATTCAAAAGGCAGCTGGACATGGTTTTGGGCAGCCCTGCTTCAGCCCCCCTGCTGAAGATGACCTCCAGAAGTCCCTTCCAACCTCCACCACTCTGTGACATATCTCAGCATCCTTGCTTGTTCCAAAGCTGAAAAAAGGGAACCACACCCTCAGACACTTCACCTTTTAGGTACTTCAGGAAAAAGCTGTGGTGCCTGATGCCTGAGAGCCACTGCATGTATTCACAACATTGCTGAGTACAACAAAAGGTTATGTGGGTGCAACAGCCCACTGCTGCTGTCCTACAGGCTCGAGGCCTCACCCACACAAGTGCTATTAGGAACAGCAAGGGAAGAGACCTCCTGCACTTCCAAGCTGGGCAGTAGCAAGCTGAAATCTGGGTAGACTCAGGACATGCACCTGAGTACAATATGGGAAGCAGCTCACTGCCTGAGGATGCTGTAATGAGCCAGCAGTATCAGAACTGGAAAGAGAATCAGCCAGGCTGCAGAAACACGTTCTTTCAGGCTCCTCTGACCTATGGAAAAATCACCTTCCCCACTCAAGGCAACCTCCTCACAATCATATGTAACTTAGAGAGAGCAGTGCCCTTTAACACAGGACTTTACAAATATCAGGTTTCAAAATGTTTAAAATTATATACTCCAGAAACAGTGTAAGCTGTAAGAAGCCAAATTTTCCCTTGTCTTGAAACTCTAACAACTACTTAAGCCAAGTAAAAATGGAAGTATCCAAACTAACTTATGTGAACACACATTGAGAACTGAGTGCGCTAAGGCCTGTAAAACAGCAATGATTAGTCTGAAGCACACATGGTTTGTACTGAACACTCATTTTGTCCCCATTTGTCAAGCAGTCACTCATGAAGCTCCTGACAGCAATACATCAGAGCTCTTATTGAACAGGAGCAAGTTCTTCTTCAGACCTGAGCAAGACAAAGTCAACAGGCCAGCAAACTTAATGGAGATCACAAAGAAACACACCCCTCCACACACACACACAAACACTGCCCCTAATCACTGGGCAAGGAGAGATCTAAAAATGCAAATTAGATCTTCAGATAGTAACAAATCATTACAAGCAGAAAACCTTTCAGCCCAGTACTTTAACTTCAAAATGACATATAGTTTAATGTTGGTGCAATAAAACCTCAGCACTGTTTTTAACTTGCCGTGCTGCTCTCCCCTCAGATTTACTGCAGTGGAATTGAACCAGGGCTATAAAGAGCATGAGTAGTTAAAAGAAATTCTATTTGATCCTGGAAATAGTTTCAGAATGGACAATTAAATCCATTTTTCCAGCAACTTAGATAGTCTCAGCAGTCAGTGTTGTAATTTGTTGTAAAGCCTACCACACATGAAATATCGTGGCTATCAGCTTCTGGCTTTTTAATGGTGTGATGCCAACCACAAGAGCTCTTTAATAAAGCAAAGCATAAAGAGACCAGAAAAAGAACATTTTTCATCTTCATTTTTCAAAACTGAAAAATCCTCAGACTCCCAAGATGAAAGACACCATGAAGAGGACTTTTATATTAATTGTCTATGATATGCAATTCAAACATTCCTACAGATTTGCTAATCTCAGAGTGATACTAATATAATAATGACTTAGGACACCCAGAAGGACTGAGAATGGATCAAACAAGACTTTCAAGAAGTCTTCTTCTGTGGCTTGGGCAGGGGGATGGGACAGAAACATCTGACACTTGTCTGGCTTTAAATCTGGATGGAGCATTTTGTTCCTCCCAGACATAACCTCTGCTCTCCTAGGAAGGGGTTCTGCTTCTTTCACCTGGATTGAGCTGAAGGCATACTGTGGATTTCTGCAAAGTATCAAGTCAAGGCAGCTCCCAATTTCAGTTGTCCTGTGACACTGCAAAATGGGAAGAAGTATTCCAAAAGGGAAACACAGCTTAGTGCATGAGGAAGATTCATTCTTACACATACAGAGAGAATCACAGAATCATTTTGAGTGGAAGACCTTTAAGATCATCAAGTCCAACTGTTCCCCCGGCACTGCCAAGCCCACCACTAAACCATGTCCCCAAGTGCCACATCCACACATCTTTTAAACCCCTCCAGGGATGGGGACTCCACCGCTGCCTTGGGAAGCCTGTTCCGGTGCTTCTCTCCATGAAGAAATGTTTCCTAATAGCCAATCCAAACCTACCCTGGTGTGACTTGAGGCTGTTTCCTCTTGTCCTATCCCTTGTTCCTTGGCAGAAGAGGCTGACCCTCACCTCACTACAGCCTCCTGTCAGGTAGTTGTAGAGAACAATAAGGTATCCCCTCAACTCTCTTTCCTCCACACTAAACAACCTTCCTCAATACACAGGTCATGCTGATAGCAGTGTAGTTCCCTAGATCCTCCTTCTGACCCTTCCTGTAGATGGGGATCACAATTGCTCACCTCCAGTCCTCCCCAGTGAGCCAGGATTGCTGGTAAAGGATGGACAGAGCTCAGTGAGTACTTGTTCCAGCTCCCTCAGCACCTTGGGTGGATCTCAGCCAGCCCCACAGACCTGTGTGTGTCTAAGTGGTGAAGTAAGTCACTGAGCATTCCCCCTTGGATTATGAAGCTTCACTCTGCTCCCTGTCCCTATTCTTGCAGCTCAGGGGGCTGCACACCTGGTCAAAAATTGGTGTTCCTATAGGGTCACCCGAAGTCTACAGACTCCAAAGACACTGGAGGTTAACTGTAAGGGAATAGGTTTTAATTGTAACAGTCAAGATGTTTTAATCAGGCTTATCTAAGCAGGTACTGCCTTAGAAATATTTACTAGATACACTCCAGAAGCCATGTATTTAACAAAACTGAGGAAGATTTTGGTAACAATTTAATTTTAGAAACACTCCAACTCACACCAGATGAGCAGATCAGAGTCTGTCCTTTTATAACTGACACATTCAGCAACCTGTTTAGTGCCCTGTCTGACACACAGGATCTCTGACAGCACACAGCCCCTCCTCTTCTATTGTGCTTTGCAGCTGGAAGAGGGATCTTACAAAAGTCTCTCAGCTGAACTGTACCCAGAGCTGGTCAGGTGTCCTACCAAGCTCCCTTTGCTCACTGATGGAAAATATCATCCAATGCTGGTATTTTCCAGCTGGGTTTGAAGGTTACCTGTCAAGCAGTGCAATAGTCAGGTATGACACTGAAAACTGTAACCTATGCAGGATGGAGAGAAATCAAACAGAACACAGCTGTCATTTTCAAAGCTTCACTCCACCCCACCTTTAGTTCAGGAGTTTAAATTCCTTTAAGTGAAGCACCTTGGACTGAGCTAGAGCTGCTTCTGAATCTTAGCTGATGTCTGGATAGGGTTCACTACTCAAAGGGCACATTATGAATTTCTGATGTCTAGGAAGAGAACTGTGCCTGAAATTTTCAATCTCCATCTCAGGACAAAACACAGTCAGGAGCATTCTGAGGGAAAAAATATTACATAGCAGTTCCCACGTATGTACTCAAGGCTCTGACTGCTTGATGTCTCTCACTGTGTACTACAGAATCTAAATTTATCAGTAAAAGCCATAACCTTTGGCTAAAGAAAATCTAAGGATCAAAAGAGCAAAGCAAAGGGATGATCAATTCAGTAGGATCTTCTGTATAACATCAGACAGGAATTTTGCTCTACACCTCCTGCAGCCAGTGGGTTGCCCGAAAATGAGGTTCTCGGTGCAGATATTACAGCCACAAGATTAACTCTTAAAAAACATGCTTAGTTTCAACTTGTCCACCTTCAGTACTCAGCACAGGTCTGTGCTGTTTGGAAAAGGCAGTACAGCCAGAACATTTCCCCATGTAACATCCATGCACACACACCAGTCGTGCCCCTGCTTACACACATGCACAGCACGTGCTGGTGTCGGCCTGTGGCCACAGGGTGTGAAAAGCTCCCACTAATTCCATGAAATATTAGAGCAGATGACAGCACCAGTCAATCTGAAGGCCTTAACTGCCCAAGTACTGGTATCCAGCCACCATGCTCATTCCTTAACACTCCTCTCTTGATGACTGCTTTGTTATTTGAGGGTCAAAGGCTCCAGTTTAACCCAACAGAGAACAGAATAAAACCTATCTGCAGAAAATGTCAGTGGTAAAACTAATTCACTGTCCTATTGCAGAATACTGGAACATTTCTCTTTAAAACTGCACCGATTCAAAACCTCTAATCTACTGTGACATACAAATGCCAGGACCTACTCAGCCTTAGATTCCTGTGTTCTACAGACCACACAAATACTGGCCAGAACATTAAAAAAATGTAGACAAACACCAAGGTCATGAGGAATCGAGGAACAAGAGAGACTACAGTAGCCAGTCTGACACTTATCAAGGCAGACTGTAAGGCAAAGCACTGTCAACAGAATTTTTCAGGCATTGAGGCAAAGTGTTGTGTTTCAAGCTCAGAAATCAGAAAGTGGCTAAACCGAGCTGCATTTGAACGACTTACTAGAAAAACCAATTTGCAGAGAATTTGCAAGGAATAATTTCATGCAGTTCATCATCTTGCTGCAAGTTGCAGCGATGACTATGTGCCTGGAGTACTGCTCACCCTGGGGAAGCTGAGATGAGGCTTTATTAATTCATGCACTGAGTTTAGTCACTGCAGGATTCCGCCATGCAGAATATTTGCTCTTGACAATCCCCTCCCACCCATGCGGTGAAAAAAGTGTTCGTCAAAGGCAGAGTTTGTTCTGTAAGTACTGAAACACTGCCCGCCTTGTACCATGTACAGTAGAAATGCACATGCTGTGAGGCACAACAGTGTTTCCAGCAGTTGTGCCTCATCTTTCTAGACAGAGCAGAAAATGCTTGAACGGTCCTTTCCTTGATGCTTCAGTGTGTTTCACAACCGAATTCCCCTTCCTCCCACTTCACATTCACTGCTCATTTCCTTCCTAAGTTGAACACGTTAATGATATTTAAAGTCATATCACATTTTTCACCCTCATCTGTTGGTGTGGGTTTGAAATTGGACAAAGACTCTTATACCCACTTTAAGAACATTTTATTTCTCCTATCTTTGAGCATGTGTTAGGAGTGTGGTAAAGTGGGTCTCTATCAGCACTTTCCTCAGTATTTAGATGAGATCATTTTGACTAGCGAGGCAGATGCAGAACTTCCAGATGAGATCATTAAAAATGATGCTGTTCAGTGCCAAGGAAATCCATTCTAAACAGGTCTCATTATCATACAGGCTATGGACCATCATGAGCACGTCTTAACTACATACATTGCCAGCTTTCATTTTCATAGCCCAGATACTGATTGTCCCTTTGCTCATCCTTTCCTCCCAAAGTGCTTTATTTTTTAACAAATCTTACCTTATTCCAGAATCCAGCCCATCTCTGATCTCAATCCATTGTTACAAAGGCTACCGAGATAATCAGAGGGACGGGGCACCTCTCCTGTGAGGAAAGGCTGAGAGCATTGGGATTGTTCAGCATGGAGAAGAGAAGCTTCGGGGTGTCCTAACTGGGGCTTTCCAGTACCTGAAGGGAGCCTGCAAGAAAGACAGAGAGGGACTATTTACAAGGGCATGGAGTGACAGGACAACAGGGAATGGCTTCAAACTGAATGAGAGTTGTTTGGATTAGATATCTGGAAGAAATTCTTGACTGTGAGGGCCGTGAGACACTGGCACAGGCTCCCCAGAGAAGCTGTGGCTGCCCCATCCCTGGAAGAGCTGGACAGGACTCTGAGTAACCTGTTTTAGTGAGAAGTGTCCTTATCCATGGCAGAGGGGTGGAATAAGATGATCAAAGCCAAACCCCTCAATCATTCTATGATTACTTTTACTGAGTTTAGCAATCTGAACCGCGTTAGACTGACAGTGCTGGAGAATCAGACAAATAACCATTGTTAAGGTGCATGATAAACAAACATTGCAGTCAGGCTTAGCCTCAGCTATATTCTGAAATATTACCTTCTGGGACGGGTTCTCTATAAGCCTTTTTTCAACAGGTTCTCAGAAACCCTTGGAAACACAGCAAACAGAGTGAAAGCAAAATAAAAGCAGATGGTGTGCACTCTACAGTGTGAGTCCAGTTTGTGCCTGTGTTAAATATACATTGAAACACAAAGCCCTGTGAAAACTGATGTTATACAGCGAAGCACTTGCACACACACACGCCAAGCAGCACTGCATCCAGCAGGCATCCTGTGCTGGCACCACAGCTGAAGTGTGAGGTTACCCTGGATGATGGGGAAAATGTATAATGTGAGAAAGCTTAATACTGTCAGGTACAGCAGGGACCAGGACAGAGATTACACATTCAGCCTTACCTTTGTCGCTTTCCCGATGCTTTTGACAGCCCTTAAAATAGCAGACTTGGGTGAAAAGCGTTAAGTCTTCATCTCTGCAGAAAAAAAAAAGCATTGACATTTTATTACTGATGTGCTTTTCCACAAGAGGTGGAAGAATGTCATGGCAGATCTAAATACATTCTGCATGTAACAACAGCTGTACATTTTATAATTTAAAGAACAGTCTTCAGCAAAACTACATCTCAACTATTCCACTTTTCTTTATAAGGGAAGAACTGCACACCATGTGCCTGCCCTTACAGAAGTGTGACTGGTAACAGACACTGCCCACAGAAAAGAACTTGCTGAAAACACTTTCAAAACTCTTATAAATATCAATGCCATTAAAGTACAATCCTTTGCCTTATTTTGTAGTGGTGTGATTGTGTCAGAGCACATAAATTCCTTGCCAATTTATTTATTTACCAGTACCTTAGCAGATTTTAATTTTGTTGACACCTGCACCTAAAAATGATAAAAGCACACCCATTCTGCCTCTCACACGAGCTTATTCTAATGCATATGAGGGCAATTACTTCTTGACAACTCTCTGATGAATTACTGTGCTCTTTGCTAAGCTTGTCACATTGATCACTGGCCAGCAATACAATTAATAAAGTATTGCTGTCCACATGGCACATTAATAACTAGCCTGAACTAGAGGTGGCAAGTCTGATAGATCCAGTACATTTTAATCTTTCATGCCCTGCCAGCTCAGAAGATTAAAGGAAATCTCCAAGACAGTCTCCACGTGCCAGCACTGGATTCCATGACATCCCAGCCAGGGTTACCAACCTGAGACCTGATATTGCATTCATGAAACTCAGTTGGACACTTTAAGCCTCATTTCCAAATGCTGCACTGCCTTGTGGTCAAAACATTATTTATTTATTTCTCCTTCCTATTTATATTTCTGAAAGGTAGAATTGATTAAAATTGTCAGTTCAACCAGAATTCATTAGAAAATAATGGCCATAAATTTAGTGCACTCTGAAGCATTGCTTAATAATTCCATAACATTTAGAGCGGAAACAATCAATCCAGGAAAGGTCCTACCTCTTCAATACAAAAAAAAAGGATGAATTAAAGCTCAGTCATGAGCAGTAAGTCTGGAGCTTTCCCACAACATTTTAGAGTAATTTTAATTGCTGCTTTTAGACTTGTGCTAACAAACAGGTTTTAGGCAGAGTATTTTTTAATTTCTAGGATATATGTTCTTTTAGTCAAGTTCTCAGAAGAAGGAAGTTCATTTGGTATAACAGTGTTTTCAGAAACACCAGTCAATTGCTCTGTCATGCTTGGAAGTACCCCTGCTTCTACTCTGCATTATGAGGAAATTCCAATTGCATGGCAGGCCTTGGACCAACACCCAAAATATCCACAGCAGGATCTCTCCTGTTGTCTGTCCTCAGCCTTGGCTTAGCTTCCAGGCACTTGAGGGCTGATCATTCCTGGCACCACAGGGAAATACGGCACAGGAGAGAGGCTGCACTGGGACCAATAATCACCCTTCACTTGCACTGGCTTTACCAATCAGCAGCAATGCAGGGGAGTTAAAACATCACAAGAAAAAAAGAATGGGATGTTCTCCCTTCTTTTAAAGACATGAAAGGCAAGGAAAATGCTTGAAAGCACCTCACTAGTCAATCAAGCAGTGAAATGGCATGGAAAAAGGATCCCTACCAGAGCCCAAGTGGAAGGGCACTGACTCACAGGCTTCCAGCTCACAGGGGCAGGCTGTGCCACCACTGTGAGGATTCACCTTCAAGAGCCACTTCAAATCTTCTGCGCTTTATTTCCAACTTTAGATATTTTATAATACCAACACCTGGCACAGATCTGTTCTTACCCACACACGAGGATATTTATAGCTTATGAGCCAGTAAAAGAATTACCAAAGGCCACACACACATTGAAAAAAAAAAAAACCAGCTCACTGGTGAGATTCAGAATATCTAATGAATCCACTTAGTTGAAATTCCTTAATTGCTTTGCTAATGGGTAAAAAAAAAAAACAAACTAACTTAATATGAGAACTTCAATTCCAGAAAAGATATGTAGCCACCTAAAGATTACAAAAAAAACAAATATTAGAAAATGTTTCTTTTCCCCAAAAAGTATCCAAGTGTCTGGAACTGTTTGATAGAAATTAGACAAACCCATCATTGCCTCTGGAAAAATGAGGATATATCATATCATTCAACATGGAATGAGGACTGTTACCAATATATTTGTTCAGTACTTTAAAGGTGCATTTTTCACAGCTGAAGGAAAACAATAAAAAAAAACAAACCTTAGTGCAGTGACAAAGAGAATTTACAAGCATAAGGCAATCTCAGACCTCTAAGTGATTACTCCAATCCAAATATTACAATTCAATGATCAAAAAGATTAGTTTGTCCAAAAGATAGGAACAGCATCAAGATGGGACAAAAATTAAGGGCAGGAGGAGTAACTAAGATATATAAAGTGCTACCCTGGAATGGTCACAGCCCAGCAGAAACGCTCAGAGGAACCCATCAGGAGTGTGTCAATGCCATGCCTGCTCGGCCCTGCTGTCTGACACAGCCCACGCACTGCTCAGGTCTCCAGACAGGGCTCAGCTGAGTCTGACCTGTGCTGCCCCGCATCACAGATGTTCTGCTATTCCTCTCCCTTTCTGAGTGGTCTGCCTGACATGTCTCTACAAAAACCATTCCAACTTGCAAGTGTTTCCTAAGAGCACCAGGACTGCTCAGCACACCACCTCGGGCAACCCCCCGATCCCCACTGAGGTCTCTGTTCCAGCTGATAAGCACAGTCCCACTGAAACACCTGTTCCTCCTTAGGCTGTCAAGGTACAGAAAACCTTAGGATAAAGCTTCCTAGGCAACCTGGAGCACTGCAGTCCTGTCCCAAGGTTGTGGCTGACAGCAGCCTGCTCAGCTGTGGAGAGAGATTTGCTGTCTATGAGCTTATCTCATTGTGAGCTGAGCCCAGCTCACAGTCCAGGAATGGATTATACCCATGGGCAGTTTGCTAAGGATGTTCTCAGCCTCCCAAAACCCTCCAGTCTTCAATACTTCGCTTCACAGTGTTGAGGATGGATGCTGTGCCATCAGGCTGTCCTGCTACAATATTTTTAATTATGCTTTATTTTGCCTTTGGTTTCAAGGGCATGTTTAACACCCTTAAGCTAACACAATGGGATATCTTATTTGTCTATTTACATTACATTAGAATAAAAGTGACACAGCAGAAGCAATGTGGATTTTGGAAGCTTCTTCTCATTCTGTTCTAATAGAAAAGTTTAGTAAGGGAATCTTGACTTTCAGTAATGAAATGAAAGTCTATCGAAGTAGCGTAATACACTGGCAGTGGAATGAATCACAGTTTGCACTTAATTACAAAGATGGCATTCATAAGATTACCCATGCAAATTAGTTGTCTTTTTCCTACGTGTTTAAGGATTGTAGAACCAAAAGGCGCTCGTATTGTAAATTGTGAATGAAAATACAGCAGCACCCAGTCATAACACCAGTTCAGATCATCTGTTAGGAGTGTGCCTAAAAGCATTTTCCTTATAATGGACCACTTTACCAGCTTAGTTCTGTTCAGTTCAGTACCAGTTCAGCTGCAGAGATTCATTCTACCATGGAATTTTGCATGCAAACTCTTTTGGAGAAAATAATGTGCATGTTAAATGTCACTAGAGAAGATTATCATGGGAAACAAACTCAAAGTGGCCCACTGAGTATGGATAGATAGGAGCTGGCAGAAGGAATAACCAAACTGACAGTCCTCTAAGATGGCAGAAGCCTCAGAAAAAAGTATAGAATTAAATTCCAGGTATTTTTATCAGGTGTTCAGAGCATCATCAGCTTAGGGGCAGCAGGAACTGTGAGACAGCTCAATGCCAAATACTGGAGTTCAGAAAGAGGAGTCTGATGGTGCAAACCATTTCTCCACTGGCCTGGAAGTCTTGCCATCAAATAAGAAATGGCAAAGTCCCATATCCAGTTTTATGTAGCCTGTTCTCCTTATTGGCTAATTTTTTATTTTTAATTCCAAGGGAATAGAAAAAAAATTGACCTTCAGGAGCTACACAGGAAAAGCTACATTTACAAAAACTTTTCCAAGGGAGCAGTTAAAACAACCTCTCTCCAAATGCATTTGTCCTTTCGGTTTTCTGAAAGGGCTGGTGAAGGGAGCTGTCACAGCAGGAGAGGCACAGAACCCTCTCCAGCAGTCACTCCTGCAACAGTCACAGGAAGATTTTTTTCAGAGTGAAAACAGGTAGGATGCAGTGATGACAAGTGGACTAGAAGGTGTGATGACAAGTGGACTAGAAGGTGATATTATACTTTCTATCAACACATGTGCTCTCTGCAAGGCCCAGCACAAATGGGCCCTATCAGCTCAGAGGGGGTTTTTGCACTATCCCACTCCAGATTTTATGTAGGAACATGATTTTTAATCAACAAAATGTGCTCAGAGAAACCCAAATCAACCCACTATTACTGGGAAGGCACCATCTTGAGAAGATTTTATAGGCATTTTGCAGAATGCTTGGGATTAACTTCAGTTAAAGCAGGCAATGAAAGAGTAGGAATATATGTTTTGAGTTTATTTCACTCTCCCTTGTAACTACTACCATTTGTTTCAAATGGGAATACTCATGAGAACGGGATATTTGAATAACAAAACCTCTGTCAAACATCCTCTGCCTGCAGGAGAGCAACAGACCGCAGGAACAACAGTGATTCCCATGGAGCCACGTGTCCTGATAATTCTGTGGCTTGAAACTGGTGCCTGAGGCATCTCCAAGTCTGGGGTGGCTTAGAAAGCCTTAGGCATTCTGGTCCATCTACAAAAAACTGCATATTTTCATGTCTGCTGCCACGTGCAAAGAACTGAGAGGCAGAAGGTGCCCCCTCCTTGACTGAGACCTGCAGTCACTACAGGTCCTGTTCACAGCAAGTATTAAAATGCAGAATAAAGCACAGCACCTTTACTGTCACAGGACTCTGATCCCCAGTAGCCAGACTAGTTCAGTTTTGGCACAGCTCAGTGAGGCAGGCATGAGAGATGACTGGCATGACCAGAGATACTACCCACTCTAGCATGGAGGTGGCTGGATGCAGCTGGCACGAGAGCTGCATGTGGAAGGAGAGGATATTTTGGAAACAGCATGCTTTGAATCATCAGCTGAAGTAAATCAAAAGGGGCTAGCCTTCTAGGATTCCTCCAAATTATTTTTGGTGAGCAAATGCCCTCTTAGGCAACAAATCTCTGGAGAGATTACTGGAAAGAGGTCTACAGGAATCTGTTTTAAGTCTTATTCTGGGACACCCTGGTGATGTCCTGAACAGCCAGACATGTTAGTGCAGCACCCAGGACAGGGAAAGATGGGAGCAAAACCCAGGGTCAGTAAAGTATTCAGTTAGGTAGATGCTGCCCAAAATCTGCCTCAGTGCCTTGGGAAGAGGGAGGCTGTGGGCAACATAAGGAAGAGTTAACATTTCTGAAAGGAGGAGAGAAGTGAAGTGTGCCAAGTGACTCAAAAGCAATAACAGCAAGTGTTTGTGTCTCTGCCTGTGATGTGTACTGTTCACTGAACCTCTGATAATGACTGGGGAATGAAGAAAACTGAACTAAGATGACAGAAAAGCCACATTTTTCAAGAAAAAGGGGCATGTAGCTCAGGTACCTAAGAAAAGCACAGCCCCCTCCTCCCCCCCGTAAGAACTGGAATTGCCTACTCTGTCTTTCAAGTTTAGCTCAGTGTCAGTCAGAAGCAGTAAAATAAATGCTCTATATTTAGTGCTCATGACTCACTATAAATTGTGATAGTTTTGATTACACATGCTGCTCACTGTCTTACAGAATTGCCTTGAAAGTTGCCCCTACACAAAGGTATCTTTGCAGGAACTCTCAGTTGGTTAAAGAGAAACTATACATGATCTCTTGTGGTGGTACCTTCCCCCCACAGCCCCTCTGGGCTGCTCTATCATCTCAAGAACTCCTGCCAGGCCTTGGCACCTGTGTAATGAGCTGGGAGGTGAAGCATCCCATGGCTGGACTGGGAACTCCTGCATTGCTAAGGTGGGAGCAGCACTGACTGTACCAGAGTCTCCTGTCACCTGCCTAAGGTGGGAGACGAGAGTGGGAATAATCAGGCACCCCTGAGAGCCTTGGAACGTTTCTTACCAGCACTGCAGCCCAAGTGGAACGAGACCATTGTTACTGGAGTTCTGGAAACTCCAGTAATTACCAACCTGGGTGGAAACTCACTGTGACTGAAGCCAACCACCTTGTGACCCTATAAACAGTGTCCTAAATGAGGTGCTTTGAGCACTCCTGGACCACAGTGGGCTGTGACCAGCTGATATCCCCAGTGCCCAAGGCTCAACCCTTGGCCATTGAGAAACACCCACAGCTTTGAAGTATTTCACTGAAGTCAAAGGGAACGTTTAACAGGTGCCTTTCTATGTATATACACATACACACACAAATATATAAATATATATATGCACACACATATA
>JAWWES010000011.1:22380406-22434372 GCA_035583135.1 Lophotriccus pileatus | reverse complement strand
CACACACATATATATACACACAGAACTATCTTCAAGAGTGTACAGGTAAAACTTTTTGGCTGTTTGGTAAAAAAAAAACCCTAGAAATAGATATAATATACATGTATTGTTTTGAACAACTCAGCAGCTGCAGGGAGACAACAGCTGATCCCATTTTTTTGCTTGAGTCCTGAAAGTCAAAACGCAAAAAACAATTACATAAAAAAAGAACCTGAGAAGAACTCTACAAATTCCTTTGATAGACTTGACAGCCATGCAAGCACAGTTAGAGTGACAGGTTATATAAGTGTCCATATAAGTGCACAGTCGGCCCCAAAGTTAGAACTCAGCAGTCAATACAACAGTGAAAGGGCAGCGTGTAGTTCATGAGCATGGATAATTATATCATTAAGTAGGATAATTACAGTAGGAAAAAACCACACAGGAAAATAAGGTGCATGTACTAGGAAGGCTGCAATAGAAAAGCATCCCCTTCACTCTAAGAGACTGGTATTTGCAGAGGATGCTCCAGCAGCACTGCTGCTCATCAGCCTGGGTCAGCAGCTGGGACAGCAGCATCTTTCCTGCTGCACTTCAGCTTAATGGCATCTGCTGGGGAAGGGCTGGACACTTCATCTAAGGAGATGCATGTGGAGAGGACTGTAAGGATGCTGATTGCACTCTAAGACAATGTCCTTGAAAAACTAAAAAAAATATCCCTTTAGTTCAGTGACAAACTAGGATTTAATAACCAGGATTCTTGTAAATGGGCACCACTGACTCATACTTTAACCTAAAAATCTTGCTTTTTGACAAATTTTAGGTATTTGCATTTTGGAAAGGACCATCTGCCAAAAGAACAAAATCTAAGTGCTTGAAAAGGGAGTTGCAGGTCTCTTTCATTTGAGAAAACCCACCTAAGTATGAAAGGAGTGGAACCGAAACACAGTGAGGAGTGAAGCAAGTCAGTCCCAGCCACTGATGGCCACACTATTAATCCTATAATTAATGCCCATTTAGACTTTGGAATAACTGGAATCACCTCTACCTGTCAGTGTGCCATGGTCCAGCAATCCCCAAACACCAACACCCAGGCAGAGCCACAGTACAGATAGCAAGGTAAGCTTGTGGCACGGCTGGAGCCTCTGTTCCTTCCCCAAACACAGCAAGTCCAATGCCCAGAATCCACTATCAGTTAAGGTACTTTTATTTTTTTCCCTATCACTATTTTTAACACTTGTTCCCCTTAAATACATTTACAGGCACCACTTAGAAGTCACCTCTTTGTTCTAAGGAAACAGAACACAGCAGCAGGAAGACATTATGCAGCAAGACACCAGGGCAAGCTGCATGCACAGGAAACCTGCCAAAACTAGTTTTTCCTCCTTTTCTGCAAGGCAGCAGTTTTCTTCCTTAAGCTGTCTCACTTGAGGGCTTATATGAGTATCCAGTAAAGAAGCAAAAGCCCATTTCATTTTCCCCACTTTCCAGCTGTCACGGTTTTACTGCCGTGACACTGAACCTCCTCTGACGTTGCTCCGTGGGCACACGAGTGTGTCACGCACTGAAGGCTGCCCAGGCACAGCATTCCAGCATCATTTCCATGGCTCCCAGCCCCGGTGCTCTGACTGAGGAATGGAGACCTGACTGCAGCACCCCAGAAGGCGCTTTCCCTCTCCTTCCCAGGGCTGTAACCATCAGAATCCACAAGGTTTCCTCTGTGTTTCTTCCATATGTGGCTTTCCTCTCCAATTTATCATTTGCATCATAGGAGATGCCCCCAGTCCAAATACCTCAAGTCAGGTCAGGTAACAATACAATACAAATGCAAGTTGTCTTTTATCTTCCCAGGGCCTCACAACGTGTAAAAAGTTTTCATAGCTCCAGATGCCTGTATTATTGAATTTAAAATAAAAGCAGCATTATTTCTAGCTCCAGTGGGCAGCTGATGTGATTTATCCTCACAGAAAACCCTGTTTTTCAAAAAGAACATTTTCACTTCAGTATTAAAAAAAAAAAAAAAAAATCTGTTTTGAGTCCCTACAACATAAATTAAGTTAGCACAGCAGGGCTCTCACTGTAATAACTTAACTTGTCAGTTCACATCATTGACTGACATGAAGATTTCATGGGGCTTAACTGATCAATATAATAACAATTTGGATGGCTCCACAGGAATAGCCCAGTCTTAATTTGAGGTCGGTTCTTATTCCTTTTAATTCTCATTAGCAGAAGCTAATGTAAATCCAAAGATGCGAGGACAAAAGCAAAAGCTTTCCATCAACAGCAAGGCCAGCTTAAGAATCCTATGTCCAGTTGAATTGTATGCATCCCAAAACAATCTCTTCCAGGTCTCTGGCATGGAACAAAAAGCCTGTGTCACCACTGGCAATAAGGAGGGAGAGTGCTAGCTGCCAGGAACCGTATTTTTTCTAGTTTCAAGCTGAAAATCAACCACAGGCCTATCAGAACAGATCTGCAGCTGACACAGAAAGGCTTCATTCTATTGAGTTCTGCAGACAAGGCCAGTCTCCATCAGCAGAGGTGTTCAAACAGCACACTGAAGGAACTGCTGCCCTTCACCTTCCATTTTCTCTAGCAATTCCTTGAATGCCTGTCCCAGCTTGTGACTTTGTAACAACACACTGCAGAGACATAAGACAATTCTGTGTGATCTGACTGCCACCAGGAGCAGCACACCACCACCAGCTTTGGCACTGACTCACCAAGAAACTCTCTAAGTCCAGCCACGCAGATTTACTCCTGGAGTCCCAGTTTCACCTGCAGACAGGCAGTGCAGCCTTATGGAAAACAGAGCTACACAGGTTGGGTGTTCTGGAGCCCACTGCCAGCTTCAAAGCTGGCTTCAGAAGAGGGGCAGCTTTGCCCAAACCATAGAAGAGTCCCTTTGAACACTGATGTGTTTGTCAGTGTGCAACAGGCTGAAGAGTGCTGCTTTAGCCTTCCCTGTCTCCTTCCAAACAGCTCTGTTGCATCACGCCCAAAGGAAAGGAACTGCCCAGGCCAAAATGTCCAAGGGCTTCCTGAACAACTGAGTAGAGCAGCAGCATGTGAGCTCCCCTAAAATTAGTGAGAAATCTGAAGCTGCCAGGTAATTAGTGAGTGTTCTTCTTCCTCAGCCACTGTCAGAGGCATCTTTGGCTGGAAAAACTACAACTTGTGGCCTTCCACCTTCACCCACACCATGGGGTCCAAGAAGGAAACCAACACCCTGACCAGTTGTGAATGCTGACTCAGAGGAAAATCTTACTGTGGAGCCAGATGAAGCAGCACCAGATGCACCCAGGAATCAGGTTCAGGGTCGTCAGCCTGTGGACAGATGCTTCTGCAGCAGAGTGAAAATGGAAGAAATATGCAAAGCACTTCTAACTGAAGAGCTAAATGAAGGCCAAGTCTGTAGGCTGAGGATCTATAAAGAAAGGACTGAACTCTGTAAATTCAAAGACTAAATCTATTGTTACCTCAAGAGCAAGGCAGTGAAAAACAATAGTGCATGGGAGTGACAATGACCTGTTAGAAAACCAAATGCATTCAGCAATCCTCCCATTTTCCCCGTTTACTTGTTCTGTCCTTCTATGTGGAACAAAACATCTGCCTTACAGCTGAGACATTCAGTTCCTCAGAAAAAATGTCCTGAGCCTGATTAAAATACAGTTGAACAGGACAGAAAGATTACTTCTATAGCTTGTTATGTGGGTGCACAGAAAATATTAATGGATGGTTAAAAAAGTGGCTGAGCTTCAAAGGAAGAGAGACTCCTTAAAAGTGTACCAGGGCATCAGCTGCAGCAAAAATTCCCAGTGGAATTTTGTGACTACCATTGCATCCAAGCTCTTTATTTTCCAGTGCCCGAGACTGAGCATTTTAACAGGGAGGCCACAGAAATGTTACAAAGAAATCTCTCATAATTCCATATGGAACAGGAACACATTCAAGATATGCTTCAAGGTGCCTGCTTCCAATTTCAACTAGGATAGACTGTTTACTCTGTTTCATCTGTTGCAGACCAACTGTCAAGCTACAGAAAGATTGCTGAAGCCAGTTCTGAAATATCACCTTGCCCAGCTAAATCAAACACCATTTGTTTTCTGAAGTGAGGCTGATAAAATCATTCTGATGATCAGAGTGGCTCGTGCTGTAAATGAGCACAGTTTCAGTCCATGACTTTACAGATGTGGCTTCCCCCCACAACAGCTTTCACAGCTCAAGGAGTGTGTCATTTTTCAAGCACACAAGGACTAAGAGCAGAGTGTACATCTCACAAATGGTGCAGGAAGAGCATTTCTTCACAGGATTCTGATTGGCATCACTTTCATTCAGGTGAAAATCGATACTTTGGTAATTAACTTTGGACACTCATATACACAGAAATGCTCATTCCTCTTCTAAACTGTTTTCCTTATTAACACAATGCCTGCATCTGACCATCTACATCCTCTGTTTATCACAAAGGCCATCCTAGCCACTGCACTCTCAGCCTCTCCTGATATCTGCACACAAACTCTTATTTTGATACAGCAGAGTTACAGAAAATATCCCCCCACCAAGTGTTGAGACACTTGTTCCAAATTTTGAGCAAGGTGTACTAAAGCCAGAGCCTCAGCTCTCCTCCTATCAATTCACACAGCACAGGGGCAATGTGAAACAGACTGTCACTTAACCTGTTAGCAATGCCTGCAGTGAGAAAGCTGCACAGGGACCTCCTCTGAAATTTCTCATGATTAAGATGGAGAAAAAGGCATGGAATAACCTCACATACCTGTACTTTTCAAGTGAAACAATTCTGTGATACAGGATTTCTGATCTTCCATGTAAATACAGGCCAGTGTAAAGTGTTTAACATCTGACAGAAACAGAAAGATCACTTGAATGCACGTCTCAAAGCCATGTTTTTGTCAGGCATTTTGCTCCCAAGGAAAAAGGCTTCCCCTGGTAAATGGTGCTTCCCTCTGGAATCTATTTCCCCTAGACCAGGCACTGCAGTTAGAAAAGAAATCACAATGAGATATCTGGGAGGAGGTTTTAACTTGTCAGCATGAAAGCTCCTAGATACACAACTGAAGACAGAACCATTTCTCCTCAGGTCTGGGCACCTTTATAGAAACAAGAACAACTTTCACATGGCCAGTTCCCACTGGCTGACTTAGCTCACAACCCCTCCATTGTGGAAAGCCCCATCAGCAGGTACGTGCTCTGATGGCTTTTGTAATAGGGAAAAAGGGTTGCTTTTTTCACTAGAAATAACCCATATCCATAGCTTTCACTCTGGTTTTTATCACCACATAATGGTGCCGAGGTAGGAGTTTAGCATTAGTTTTATTCTCCATCAATACTGTTTACATTAATTCCCTTTTGATAAACAATATATCTTTTGCAAGTTCCTATTCAGCACATTGTCCTTAAAGTCATAAAACAGAAGGAAACAAATCAATAGCATCTAATCTAAGTATGTCTCAGTTCTGCGCTCTTGGTTAAAGGAAAATTAACTAGTTTGCAGCCATCTAGTTGTAGATAGCATATCAAATATTGCTAAACAGAGTTTATCTTTCAATACAGGTAGTCCAGATCCAATAAAACACTTAAAAATATGACAGTACAAAAACCAAAAAATCCATTCATTAAGTTCCATGGTATAATTTGAAATAAAGTAGTTCTGAAGATAATTACCAAATTTCCATATTTATAAGAAGATGGCACATATGGGGATAATAGCAAAAATGGAAGTACCACTTTCCTATTAATATGGAAATGCAGAAATTATTGGAGTTATCTGTTATAAATCAACCTTCTCATTTTTTGCTGATGGAAATGCCATTTATGCACCACAATAAATTCCCAAACTCCTAATGCAACTCCCCTTTTACAATGATAAATCAGCGTAATGGTTGTCATGCTTATCCTCAAATTTGGCAGTTCTGCTCTCAGATTAAAATGGGTTAAATCAACACTTGGCGCAAAACCACTACAGGTTTGTGGGGTTTTTTTGGAATTAGAGCAAAGAAAGGTTTGCTCTCACAACCTTGTCAGTCTCACAGCCTGCTTAGTTCAGCTGCCCCAAACAGATGCTTCACAGCCACAGGGCAGCTGCATTATTCACTGCCACTGACCAAAGCAGGCCGTGCCATTCCAAGGAAATATTTGATGTGTTTGCAGTGTGGGAATGACCTCATGGGAACTGTCCAGAACAAGAGGTTTTTCAAGGATTTGTTTTCACAACAAGAATTGCACATTGCTTGATATTCAAGGCAATGTTAGCCCATCTTCTACCACAGAGGAGTGCAACAGTGGATGCCTTCTTCTGGAGCAGAAGAGCCATCTGTCCTTATCTAGAAACCAGCTGGTAGATGCTGAAATCACAGCATTTTTTCAAGTGTTGGCCCCCTAAAGACATTGTTCCTCTTTCCCAAAAGTTGTTTTACAATTCTGCAGCACCTCTAGAAGATGTGGCAGTTGATGTGAGATAATAGCTTATACCAGGGCCTGACATGCATCTCCTGCTCTCTCTTAATGCAGAAGTTCTATGTAACAGAAAGGGTAATCACTGACACTTAGTTTTGTTCCCCCAGTTTCTCCACGTATACAACTTGCCCTTTCTCAGATGAACATCAGAGCCCACCTGTGTTATTTATTTGCTGTTTTAAATGAAGGTGCATTCTCAGCCTATTGACATTGTGCCTGTATTTTAGCTCTTCATAAGGAGAACCACAAATAATGCAACTGAAAGCTCAGAAGTTCTCAGGCTTCAGAATGGGGTTTCACATACCTCGAATAACCTGTCTCCCAAGATGATGCTACTTCAATCAAATACTGGAAGAGAATCCCCTCAGACCTTCTCAGGCAGCACGTGCTTCCACAGCCTGTGAGGCTGGAACACCATTACACAGGCACGGCCCTGTCAGAAGCAGCAGCAGCCGAATGTGAGCAGTAACACCCTTCCTTGTTTTTCCTTACCACTAATTCACACTTAAAAAGAAATGCTGAAGCTGCATCCAACATCAGCTTCACAGAACTGTCTCTACAGGGGACTTTCTCACCCTGGAAAAGTCAGACAAGAGGCTGCTTCACTGCTCAGTAGTAAGGTCTCAGTAAGCACAAATGAGGAAAAGATGGTTCTCACCTGCTAGAAGGATAAATTTATTCTTCCCAAGGAGACATTTAGAAGAAAATTTGACTTTTATCCTGTGTATTATAAGTTCTAAGTGCAGTCCAAGATCTTTACGGGGCCCTCAGTCTACCTGCTCAGAAGAAAAGCTCTTCCTTTAATGTTTCCTTCTCCTGCCAGACCCCACAGTCTCTTCTGCACAGCTCACACAGCACAGAGCAGGCAGCTGGGGCAGAGAGCCTGACAGTGCTTTATATAGCACTGGGCAGATCCATTCTCCCAACCAAACCAGTTCCAAGGCAAGGCTGCAAATGGTACCACGTGCTCATCACCACTCCATACCTGGGGTCAGTAATCCCATCAGGGATACTCTTCCTTGTGTCTCTGGGTGGGTTTTAAGTGTGTGGTTTCAAGCTCAACCATTACCTATTCCCAAATTCACTTCAAATGCTTCTAAAGCAACACTTACGTTTGAAGAATGGAAGATTCAACAGAAATCCCTCATGCTCAGGTTAATGAGGAGCCAGGAGCCCTGCTGATACCTCCTGCCACTGCATGCTGAGCCACAGAGATCCCTCTGCCACGACCACTGCGGCTTCCCCTCCTACCACAGCACTCTACACCCAGAGCACACGCCAGAGTTTAAAGGTCAACCAGAAAATATTGCAGGATGAAGACATGAATAATTTGTTTCAGTAATTTAGCAGCACTGGTTTGTTGTGATTACTGCTACAAACTCCTTTCGTATTTACAACTGTGATCTTTTTAACACCTGAGTAATTTATACCCAGTGATCAGTGGCGCGTGTGTCAGAGACTCAGAGAAATCAGCTTCTCCAGTGCTCCCTGACAAGAGAACATCTTTTCCTATCCAATTACATTGTTTCTCTGGGGTTTACTTTTTGAATAAACAGAAGTACCAGGCCAAAAGATCCTGAAGAGGAGCAGCAAGATGATCTGCACTTAAGATGTAGCGATACAGACACACCTCTAAGACATGCCAGCAGATTCCACCTTCCTTGCAAGAATCCAGGAAGTGCCAAGAAGATGGGAAGAATTGTCTTTTTCACCAACTCACACTCTGCTTCCATTTAAAACCAAAACACAACAATAAAAACAAACAGAAACAACCCAAACCAGACGCTTCACTCTACAACTGCTTACACAGTAAACTAAACAAAAAGAAGGCGCCGAAGAAAAAAAAAATACACCTTGTGATACTCACTTTAACTGCATGCAGGCAACAGGAATCCTGAAGGACACTGAAGGAAGTCCTGCAACTTCAGAGACTCAGAAAAAGAGGTGTTCTATGAATATTGAGGACAAACCAGCAGACAGCTGGGAGATTGGTAGTGCTAATTTGCCATCCCATGGGCTGACATCCTCCTACAAACCATCCTAAGCATGCCCAAAACTTCCAAGTAACAGCAACCAACAAGGCCAGTACAGTTTAGAGGTAAGATAACCAAACCCAGAAATTTTGATGTAACATGATCTACCAAAACAGGGGCTAACGTAATCAAGCTGCAATCATGGCAAGCAAGGCTGGAGGGGAACTTTCCTTCAGAAATAGCAGTATCTGCAATGACATTGGCAATGATGCATTTAAGGGACACATCAAAAGCATCTCTTCCAGCTTGGAGCTGCAATGTCAAGGCTTGTACTCAACAGCTCAAACGTGGTGTGTGCAATGTGTCACAATTCTGCTCCTACAAGATCAAGGTAGGTACAAGACAGGCACAGAGACAACCTGGCCTCCAGGAAACCCTTGCAGACGCAGTGCCTCAGACAAGGTAGAACGTCCCAAGATCCATCAAGGTGTTCAAAAAAGAAAACAAAAAGAAGTGATAAAACCCCCCGGGTCTGCTTCCCTATGTACCTGTGCAGAGCACGAGCAGCACAAAGTTTATGAGTCCCATCTCAGGAAAGCACCACCTCAAAGAGATTGCACAACCAAGGGACAGATGTGAGGCAGTGCTAATCCCCCCTTGCAGGAAAGATGGGGACAGAGACAACAGCTGCACTGGCTGGGACCAGGCCTCGCTAAAACTGCTGTTTGACTCGACCTTCACAGCTACTCTTTGAGTCTCCTCCTTCCTGGCAGGCTTAGGTCAAACCTGAGCTGCAGATCCTGGAAGGCACTTTGCCAGTTGATGCTGGACTGCTCTGTAACAGCAGAGCACAATGAAGAGGCCAACCTAGTTCCTGTTAAGCGCAGTTTCCGGGGACTGAAAAGCTGGAGAAGGTGCTCTCAGAAATTCCTTACAGAGAGGTATTAGAAGAGCATTAAGGTATGATCCTGTTACATTTGCAAAGCAGGAGAGTTTTATCATACTGAAAAAAGGGCAGATATTAAGATGCTTATGCTTTAGCAGATGAGAACCGGAAAAAAAATATGCTGATCCTACCCAATCTCCAATATAACAAATAGAAGAGCAAAATACATTATGTGTGGCCTAACAGCTGCAGTACTCCGAGCTGCCAAAGCCAAAACTTATAGAATATTCCTTTTGCTGGTTGAAATCTGTAAGACACTTCAACATCTGCTAGAACAAGATGTTTGTTTACCACATTCCTTCTGCAAAATGGAATGATGTTTCTTACCTAATGTACTGAAGAATTTTTAGATGAAAGAGGGATGTTTATGAGATCCAGGCAGGGTATAATTGAAAGAATATTTCCGGATAAAGATACCATATGTTTTGTATTTCTATCAAACCTATAAATATCCCTCTAACAGTTTGGGCCCATAAATATCGTGATTGGGGAAGAGTTTTATGCATTTGCTTAAGGCTTTTATTACTTTCAATTATCAGTTTGCTTACAGCACCTCGTTTTCCTCCCACTACATAGCAGTATTCCCAAGGATACGTTCTGAGACGTCAGTAAGATCACTGGAATGTGTTCAGAACTGAGCAGTGCTGGGGCACAGACAGCAGTTCCTCCCCCAGCCCAAACGCCACGTGCTCTCTGCAGTGACCTGCAGGATTTATTTGCTGCAAGGTATGATGGGGAAAGCCTTAAAAATGCAAACCTCCAGGAAGTCCCAGCTGCACAGCAGAGCTGGGTAATGCAATTCTTCCTCACAGCACATTAGCAGGAGTAGTGGAATGTAAGCGCACAGAAAGAAATCTTAGCTCCTAGAGAGACAGGAGTTATGATACCTTAACAACTGACCACATAAGAAACTCTTACTGGCTTTATAAACAAAATAATAAAATCAGAAACATCAGTGCTTTCCAAATCCTGCCACTGGAAGAAATTTTCCTTGCTGAATGGGAGAAACTGCCAGTATTTTAGGGGGAGGTGCTGTTTTCACTATTTCTTTTTCCACTGTATTATGGTAGTACAAGAGCTCTGTTTGCCCTTGTTTCAAGAAAAACTAATTTACTATCAGTCTTGCTAAAATCTGATTTGTGCACTACTTTTCCATCCCCTCAGAAAGATACACTCCTAAGAAAAATGAACCTTTTCAGCCTCTGCTTATTGCTTTTTCAGCTCAACTTACACAACAGTTTTATTCCACTGACATTTCATGTAGCCAAAAAATTAGAGAAAGTCTCCGCACAATTAATACAAGCCCTGCAATTCACATGTGCAGCGTTCCGTGGTGCCAGGGACGTTCCTCAGATGCAAGAACATTAAAACAGGGTTTAAAAGTTGAAGAATTCAACAATAAGCCTCAGCCCCACACAGAAGCTACTGAAGTCAGCTGAAGGAGTGCACAGCTGTGTGCTTCCCTGAATTCTTTCTAATGCTCTCCATTTTGCACACAGATCACTACATGCCCCACGCCTTTACCAGGTGAAAGCCAAGAGCATTCCATGGCACTCGCCCAGCTTTGAGGGATATCAAGAACTCCACCAGTCAGGAAGACAATATTGTCTTCCCAATCAAGTCCATAATCAGACTTTTACAACTTTCTTTAAGCTATAAAGAAAGAAAAAAAAAAAAGGTAGGAAAAAATTAATTCTGGAATCAAAGCCCACATTCAAATCCTTCAGCCAAATTCAATGGCAAGTGAGGAATTTAAACAGGATTCAGAGTTCAAGAACAAAATTTTCTGAGCCTGTGCCCCACAGTACTAGTTTCAGTCTTCAGAAGCTCAGTACTGAACATACAACTTCATTTCTCAGACAGTCCAAAACTATATGCTGCCTTCTTTTTTTTCTTTTTACTTTTTCCAATAATGCATTTATTTCAGGTAACAGTGTAGCAATATACCAGGGATAAAGAAATTTACAAATGTAGGTGTTCCTGACAGAACAGCTATTCAACAACCAATTGTTACAGTCAAATCCTTCCACCACTGCTCAGACAAAACAGCAGCCTGTGAGTGGCTCTCGATTTCCTACTGCTCAAAGCACCTACTGACCACAAGGACACCATACTTTCACCTCACCAATTCAGGGAGATGTTTATCAAATGTTTAGGTCCTACTGGAGCAGAGCTCCCACCCAGTCTGAGTTCTGTAGGGTGAAGATGCCCGTGCTAAGCAAGAACCAGTATCCTAGCCTAGGGTGTCTGTCTTTCTGGAGTCCACAGGAGCCATCAAATCAGACAAATGCCATCAAATCAGACAAAAGACTGATTCAAAAAGGAGTTCAAAGTCCCTCCGAGGGAGAAATAACATCTGGTTTAGGGCAAAATTCTTCTCCCTGATTTGTGAGAGATTTACAGTTACTACATAAAAAGCAGGGAAAGCCCTGTCAAATAGTGATTTTCCAGGACAGTCAAAGTTTCCTAGGGAAAAAAAAAAAAAAGAAAATCAACCTGACACAACTGACTTCATGGCAGAACATGAAAATTCAGCCAAGATCTCCCTGGGACACAGGGGCAGCTGACTGCCTGAGCCTTCTGACTCACAGCTTCCAAGGGATGAGAAAATCCACAGGCCCTGGAAACACTGCCATTATCAGAGGAGTGTGAGGTAATCCCCACAGCCCTTAGTGAGCCAAGAGCCTCTAAACTCCAGGAGACCAAATCCCAGTGACCTGTGTAAGCCAGCACTTGCAGCACAGAGCCAAGGACAACAGTCCTGCAAAGGGTGAGGGAGAGAGGCAAGAAGTGCAAATGGGCTGTGCTTTATCGTGTTAGGTGCAAACTATTGTGCTACAGGCCAGGTGGGACATGCACAGATCTGACTTCATGGGAAAACTTCAAGGGACCAAAGTCAGCACAGATGGCTGGACGTGCACAGGTTAGAAAACAGGCTCTCCATAGAACTTGGGCTCAAATTATGCTCTTCCTCTCTGACTCTTTCCATAGCTGAAGGCACTTCTGGAACTACCTGCAGCAGCAGCAAAGCAACGGGGTTTTCCCATTTTCTAACTGTTCACTTGCTGTCCTACTGCACCAAAACTGTGTGCTCTCACAGGAATGAATGACAACAGTGTGGATGCTCACAAAAGCCCTCCAAAGTGAGGTGCTTCTGACATTTTCCCAGTGGCCTGGACCAAACTGCAGAGTTATGAACACCCCACGTTACAGCCCACAGATGGATTTCAGGGGACTGGGAACCACCAACACCAGCTAGATACATTCTGGACATGTGTGCAGCAGCTGCCCCAGCTAAAGACCATTCCACTCCATCCTTCCCTGCACAAGCCTGTGCACAGGCTAAAGCCAGCAGGATGTCTTCAATTCACAGACAATTCCGAAGAGGAAACGAGCCCTGGACACCCATGGCCAGGCAGAGCTCACACAGAGGGCAAAGTCTAAGGCAGCTCTGAGCCACTGATCTGATTTCCTGTGGTTTGGTTTCCCAGACACAACAGGGAAGAACACTTCTGATATTCTGTCTTATATAAATCCCACCTCTCGAGGAATTAGTCTTTTGAAGTGGGCTGTTTCATTGCAGTATTTCAGGACATTTTCTCTCAATGTCAGATCTGCTTCATGTTACTCATCTGCCATGTTTTCTTCCAGGGTATTTTCTAAGCTTTTTTCCCCCCATCAGTTGTGTTAAGTCAGTGCTTTAGGACATCTTGAGCTCTGGGACAGCACACAGTTGACTTAGCCTGACTTTGCAGCAGTAGTGTTTTACTCAGAAATCTAGAGCAGAACCGGGCAGGCTGAAGGTGAACTGTAGAGTACTCAAACAATCACTTCCTAAAGTAGTTTGAAGGAGGAGGAGCCAGTGAGAAAGGCTACAGATTACCTACCAGACCTGGACCTCAGTCTGAACACACCTGTAGCTGCCATTCAGAAAAGAGAGTTGCTGTGCAGTTTTCCAGGCTAATGGATAGAACTTTTTAAGTGCCTTGTTTAAATAGGAGGATTGATTTTCTGAGAGTGCTCTGGTGTCATGTGACTACAGTCTATTAGAATAGTTATTCCTTCATTTTTTACTGACTCCCTCACATCTGTCCTTAGACACGACACTGGAAAGAAGCCAAACAGGAAATAGGATTTCTATATTTGCCAAAATATCATTTGATTAGCTTGGATGTGGAAAAAAACCACTAGCATTGTTTTTCTTGCTTAAAGCTTGTTCCACAGCTGATACACAAAAACTTACATACCCTTCAAAATAGGCTCCAAGCTGCCAGCAACAGAAGAACGGCTGTTTCCCAGGCACATTCTCTGTGCTAAATCTGAAGGGCTCCCATTTTGCAGAATATTATTCCCATTCATCACAGTGCAAGACTTGACACTGCAATCACTCCATATTGCGATTGCCGTGGTCTGACATGCCCCAGCACCCATTATTATATTCTGATCTGTCATGCCAGGTTAAGAATCTGAAGGAAGTTTGTTCCTGTAACAACATCTGGATAAAGGTTCAACCTAACGGTTATTTGCTGCAGTTAGACTGGAGGTAGAGTGGGCCTAGAAAATTCTGAGCCCTGAGACAGAAATGTGGTTTTGAGAATCGTTTCGAATCAATGTTGCACAGCAGTTTTGGCTTCAATGTGCATGGCTTAAAAAATTTCTCCTTTAAGAACAGTATTTATGAAAGTTACAAAAGCACAATCCCCACAGCACAGTCTCCAAGTCCATCACTGATCCCCTTGCAGAACTAATTTACTCCAATAAAGAACTCGATGAAATAACTCCTAATAGGTTAAAAAACTTGAGCATAAAACTTAAAACATACTGAGTTTAGAACATACTTTTCTATTACGCTTCTTTCTGTCTGTGGATTGAGGAGCTTCCTGAAAGCAGAGAAGATTTTTTAGTAGAGTTTATCTGCCTTGCAAGCACCCTGCTGGAATGGTCACTTGTTGTACACTACAGCACAGTAATTACTCAGGGAGCACAGTGGCCAGTAGATGGTCAGGATGGTAAAAGAAAAAGCAGAAGTTTTATAACTGTTTGAAAAAAATTGCTTTCTGCAATTACAGTGCTGTAAATAAAAAGGGAAGTTCATTCCCATTCAAATCTGGGGCTCCTTATACATCCTTTTTTATTGCAACAGAGTATTACTTTTTAATGGCCAGTACCTCTCACTGCCTCTAGTGAAATACTGTTCCTGTCCTGCATATAAAATTTAGGATGGCATATAAGAGGCACTACCCAGCTCAGCCTCAGCTCTAAAAGTCTGGATTGACTGACAAGTGAAAGTTGCCTTTGACCCAGTTTTTCCTAAGATTTTCTCAGTGCCAAATGCTCTCACACAGGATGTCATTAGGTCTAGGACGTTCATCACTACTGCATTTCAGAAAAGCTTAGCTAGAAGTGTTCTAATTAAGAAACACTTGTAGAAGTCTGACTGCAAACATCCCAGGAAACAGAAGGGCCTGACCCAGGATAGCAGGGGACAGGAAAGCAGCCTGGTTCTGCTGTTCCCACCTTCAGAAACATGACCCTGCTGTAGCTCCTTGTCCTTGTACAAACACACCCACCCAGGAATAGTCAAACTGTGCCAGTGGCAGCCACTCACCTTCCTCACAAAGAGCTGGTTGCCAGTACAAATAAAGGACTGAGCTGCTGCTGGGGACACTGCTGTACTAAAGCTTTTCTACTCACCACACATATTTTTCACTTTTACATTTTTCATAATCTCAAGACTCTTACTAATTTCAGTGTCTCTTGAAGACTGCAATTCACTGTATGAGAGATGATGGGACAAATGAAGACAAAACTTGGAATCTAAAAGTTAGAGAAGAGACAAATGGAAGTTCCACCCTGAATTAAAGGGGAGGTGATGCAGCACTGAGCAAGGAGATGAGGGAGGGTTTGATTGCCAGTCCTTACAATAGCTCTGAAGTCCTCTGTGAAAGGCAGTAACAAAACTGAGCACCACCACATCATGTTCTTCACTTCCAAGGTCCAAATCTTGGAGGAATCCTAAGCAAACACTAGGAAGGCAGACTAACAGCAAATACGATCTAAAATGAATTTTGTTTTTACAGGTTTCAAGTTGCATAAAAGCACTCTGCTAGAACTTTTTTACAGCTTATTACAAGTTCAAGGCAAAACCAAGAAATGGTTGTAAATTTAAGCATTGTTCTTACTTTGGAGAAGGAAAAACACCTTCATGTGCCTGGAACCCAGAACCAGCAGAAGAATATCAGTACACATGTTCTTTTTTTCACATCAAAATGCAAAACTCAGCACTTTAGAAAGGCTAAAATTACCAATTGCCAAATCCTGGGAGAGGTGATAAGAGAAGCCATGCCTTAGACAACACTGTGTTTCATTCAACAGTGTGAGTGGCCTTACGGGACTCCCCTGGTTGATGCTGAAGACAAAACCATGACAGTGTCTCCTCAATAACTGGAGGTCACCAACAGTGGGGAATTCAGCATGGACTCTAAACATGCAAGCTGAAGAGCTTTTTGAGAACAGGTCAATGAGAAGTTTTAAATGCTCGATACATCCCAGCCCCAGCTCCATCCACCTCGTGCACGTCACGGGGCGGTCGAGCCAGGCATGAGCACCACAGGGCTTGGTGGAGTCGAGCACAGAGAGCTGAGGATGTTTGCCTTGCTTTGCAACACGCCAATGGACCTGGAAGCATTATTTAATCTATTAAGCAGCTGGCTGGGTGCAAAGGAGAACAGATTCTCTCCTTTCTTGGACGGCACTTTATCTCCCTCTTCAGTGATTCATTCCCCTCAGCCTGGAGAGAAGCAGCCTCCTTTCCTGCCTCAAACACATTTGTGAAGTACCTGGCAACACTGGTGATCCCTGCTCAGAATTCCTTCCCTTATCCTGCTTCCTCCTCACCTCAAACAGGCTCTTAAAAATAGCAGTAGCCAACCATAAATATTTTTATTACTGCTTGTAACTTTTTTGGGGGAAAAAAAAATTTAAATCCTTAACAGTTTTGTGAAAAGGTCACACATTTAAACTGCATCTGCTGAAGAGCTAAGCATGTTTTCTGTGCTTTCCATGTTACCTGCCAGTCCAGGAATTCAGTGGTACAAATATGTCACTGATGCCTGAGAAAAAACTCAGTCACAACATTTTCACCACAGATTACAGGAAAGTAGTACCATTTCTTGAAATTCAGATGCCAGACCAAAAGTGTTTCTTAATGGCATATTTACATGCTTGGTGCTAAAATAAGAACTAACCCAAATGTCTGCATTTTTAATGAAAAAACATGATTGACCCAGTTTTTAATCACACAGTTGAAATCTCCATTTTTTCAAAAACCATTGTGCTTTCTGAAGCTGTTTAAATTTACGTTCAATGTGGTTGGTTATTTTTTCCTCTTTTTTTTTTTTTTTTTCAGTTTTCATTTCCACTGTTTTCTTTTACAAGGAATTGGATGATGTCATAAACATAAAAAAATCCAAAAAAACCAACCAAACAAAATTTCAACCTGAAACTCACTGGAAAGCTTTATCAAAGATTTTGGGAAAAAAATGGTTTATAACTACTTTTATGAGTTAATTTAAAAGACTTCCTCTCTATATTTATACACAGGCACACACACTATATATAGTAAAGAACATATGGTTGAGGTACTTCATTCTCATTGCTCCCTCTCTCGTGTACCATCTTCACAATTCCACTCAATCACCATTGGCAATCACAGCAATACATCCAAGATCACACAGGATTCTGGAATAGTGAACACTGATCCCAAATGTCAGAGACATTAGTGCTCTCCTGGACAAACCTCCCCTGTGATGATAAACATACTCTCACATCCTGGTGATCTGAACAAGTGAAAGTTACATGCTCTGAAGGTCTATATGTCAAATAATACATATGTTAAATACATATTAAAGAGCTTTGCAGAGGTGAGTTGAAGCTTCTGTTCTTTGTTTTGGGTGACACACTTTTATCTTTCTCTGCAAATAGACACGCAACACCAAGGGCAGGAATACAAATGCCACAGGTTCTTCCCTGCATCACACACAGGGAGCACCTGGAGAAGCTGATATAAGCAAAGGCTGCACTATCAGGGACTCCATTTCTGCTTCTTTAAGTAGCCCCATTTCAAGTTTCTTCATGGGTAGCAATATGTATCAAATGCTGAAGCCTCCTTTAACGAGTTCAGCTTTGTCACAAGTTGGTTTTTAATGACAGCATTTTCAGTGTATAAAAAAGAAACAAAGCTGGAAGCTGACCCAGAATACAAGTTCTGAGGGCTGGCTGCAATTTCCTCAAGCAAACTGATTTCATCCAACAGGACACTAAAGGATCCCAACTGAGAGGAGAAAGCCAAAACAACGACCAGCAGAAAACAAGAAGACACTACGAAGATACTTCTAGGAAAGCAATTTCAGCAAGAGATTATAATTTCTGAGATAAAGGAATTGCTAAATATAGATGTTTCTTCAAGTCCTTCAGGACAAATACCATGATTACAAAAGACAGGCACTCTCTAATGATAAATTATATTGTGACCTTGGCGACTGTCAACGTTAAGATAACCGAGGTTTGCTGTCAAATCAACATTCAATCCACTGAAATGACAGGTTCTGTATATCTCTAATCAAACACAGCTCCAGCCCTGACCTTTGTGAGGTGTGAACGTTCTGCTTTCTGTTAAACAACCTCATACTTAGTCCTAAACAGAAACATTGAAGTACCACAAGACTGCTGTTCTAAGAGAAAAAAGAAAATCTCAGCAGGCCCATGGAAGCCTGACCCAGTGGCACCTATAGCCAGCCTGCACCTACAGAGGGCATGGACAGGCTTAGTAAAGCCAAACACTTTAGTATAAATGCCCACCTGGAATATTTAATTGGTACAACTTTGATGTTTTTCCCCTAAATGCCAGTGTCAGGAGATCAGGAACTGATTGCGTGGCAGAGCAGGAAGTGCAGCCCACATTGACAGAGATGTTCCTTGCAGCCTCCTGATGAATGCCTTGCCAGAGAGGAAAATAGGGCACTGCTCCCTTCAAGCAGACTGTGTTTATAGTACATGAAATTAAAGCACAGGCAAGCCACATCCAATCATTTACCAGCAGTCCTGGCTAACTGGGGAGGTCCCAGTTGACTGGAGGTCAGCACATGTGATGCTCACCAATAAGAAGGGTCAGAAGGACCCAGGGAACTACAGGGCTGTCAGCCTGACCTTGGTGCTGGGGAAGGTCACAGAGCAGACCATCCTGGGTGCTGTCATATCCAGGAAAAAGGAGATCAGGCCCAGACAGCACAGATCCATGAAAGGCAGGTCCTGCTTGACCAACCTGATCTCCTTGCATGACAAGATGACCCACTTAGTGGATGAGGAAAAGGCTGTGGATGTGCCTGCCTGGACTTCAGTAAAGCTTTGATAGTGTGTCCCCCAGCATTCTCCTGGAAAAGCCTGCCCAGGACCACTCTTCACTGGGTAAAAATCTGTCTGGATGGCCAGGCCCAGACAGTGGTGACCGTAGTTACACCCAGCTGGGGCCTGTCACCATGAGACACCCCAGGGCTCAGTGCTCACCAGTTCTGTGGAAACACCTCCATCCATGATCCAGGCAAGGAGATTAAGGGCAGTCAGTCTCCAGATGACATCAAGTAGTGTGAGAGTGTTCATCTGCTGAAGGGCAAGAAAACTCTGCAGAGGGATCTGGACAGGCTGGTCAATGGGCCAAGGTCAGTGGCATGAGGGTCAACAAGGTGAAGTCCTGGGTCCTGCACTTGGGTCTCAACAACCCCACGCACTGTTACAGGCTGGGGGCAGAGTGGCTTTTCCAACCTAAATGAGTCTTTTCTTCACCTGGCCCTTTTCTCAGCTACCAGGGGAACTAGAGAGCCAAAGCTGTGTAATGGCATGATCTGTTCCTATCTTGCTAAATTTAAAACACAGACAGACTCAAACTATTTGCTGCGATCATTAAGCAGTTTCCTGTTCTGGCAGTTGCTTGCTGTGGTTTAAATGACCACCCTCCCGTTCTTGCATGTTGCAGGTTTTTAGCCATGTGACATGCACTTACCTGGAGCCAAATTCCAAAGAAACAAGTGTCTGCTTTTGCCACCCTTGCACAGGCAGTGTTTGCCTTGTGTGCTGCAAGGGGATTGACGGGATAGACTGACATAATACAGTGAAGGTTTGCTTCGTGTTAAGCTGAATTAACATGAATGAAAATCAGAGCAGTCACAGCTGGATTTCAGTTCATGCCTCATTCAACACTAGTCAAGCACAAACTGCACTAGGCTTTTATGCAGGCTATAAAAAATTCAAATTGTTTTTGTACTGTGACTTCACCATACTGAATTTTTAATACTTGTAGACAAACTTTAGGTAAACACTCATAGAAGATACTTTAATTTTCTGTGACTGCTCAGGAATGGGAGGTGTTCTTGCCACTGCACAAGCATGTTTCTGAAAAATGAATCAAAATGTTTGTGACTAAACTACCCTTTGAATTTAATATATTTATCAATATTAGTTTTGGAAGATGTTTATGTTCTTCATTTGAAATATTAAAAGCTGAATTTGTTGGGTTGGAAAAATCTCAAATATATATTTTATATATTGCAATTTCAGGGTTTTCTAATATATTTCCATTTGCCTTTTTTTACTATAAAATAAGTGCAGGGACTCTTCTGACATTCTACAAAGGGCAGTCGCTGTGATCAAATATAACGATAAAATATAAATCTTATTTTAAATATTTGACTTCAACTTTCTGACTCCTGAGATCCAGAAAGGCCTAACATTACCAGCCTGGATATACTATACCTCATTTTATGGCTTCACCATTGTAAAGTCACAATGTTGCAGGGACACAGGGTTTCAGATGCACTGAAAATATCAGTGCAACAACTTTTTTTACATTCAACAGATTGTAAATTTCCTAAGATTAACTACTGGCAATCTTAACTTTGCTCTCAGTGTATGATAAATTAGACTTATAAATTAAATACTGAATCAACTCAAGTTGTTCTGCAGATCAGAGTAAACTGTTTAGGTATTTAGGCATCTGCAGTTCCCCTCTTTGCTCTGAAGTTGCTGTCTCCTGGAACTAGAGAATGCAGGCCTACCTTTTGGATAGGCAGCTTTTGAGAATAAAGAGAAGTTTTGCACAGTCCATTAAACATAAAAGTGCATTAGTAACAAGTTCTTTTTAAACCCACGTCAAGCAAAAAGAGGAGCTGGCTTAAACTGTCATTATTCCCTAGCATCTTCAAGAAAGAAATGTGAAAAGCTGCTCAAAACTCTCAGTTTGCCTCTATTTCTCCCCACACCATCTGGGATGGCAGAGGGTGCCTGATCCAAAGCTCCAATCAGGTTATCTGCCGTCATTTCAGCTGGCTCCGAATCCTGCTCAAAAGGAGGGAACACAACCTGCCTTTAAAGAGCACTCAGTCACAGTCGACCCTGCAAAGGTCGTTAAGCAGCAACTGCGAACGGCGCGCAGGACTGGCTGTCGGCTTCCACAAAAAACACTCCTACATCAGTAAAATATTTACTTCCTTCGAGTGCTTTCCTGCAGAGCACACTTCACCCGAGAAATCCAGGTTGCAGCCCTCTCACCTGGACAGCAAACAGCCTCCGTTCAGCTTGGTCATGTAAGTTTGCCTTCAATGTCTTGCTCTTAAATCTCAACTTGTTGCCATGAGCTAGCGACTCCTGAATTTGATGGAGCACCTCTCCTAACGCTGGCTGTCTCAGAACCAGAACTGTCCCTGGGACTGAGCTGTCTCACTGTCTGCTGGGAGTGGCATCCCACTAACATCTTCCACCCACAACCAGCGTTTTGCTTTCTTGGATGCTATCCTTGACTGCCACTTCACCCTCACTCGGCACATCTGCTGCAGTCCAAGAACACTATGCTGCATGTGTCCACTATTTTCATAGATCTGCAAAAATAACTTTATAAGTTATTTCAGCCTCTCCAGGCTCTCCCTGCTTGTTTCTTAGACTGAAGTTTTTCTGTGCCTAAAACACTTTGAGCACAGTATGTGAACAAAGCATCTAAATCAAAGTACAGATCCCTTCAGCTGTCCTAAAACCCTGTCCTCCTGTGAGGCCCTCCCCTTCAGGCAGCCTTGGACAATGAGCTTCCCTTAATTCAGTGGATAGCTTTAGCATATTAATGTTTATGAATATAAACACATTATATTAACACCTGCTTGGATTGCCCGTTAGCTGCCTCCAAAGACGAAGTGTGACAAGGTTCCTCTCGGCTCACAGCTGATTGAAAGCACAGCAACCATTTGTGGTACTTGGCTTATAAAAAATCAGCATTCACAGTTTGCACAACGATTTCATTAAGCATCACAGCAGGGTGATAAGGTTCAAGCAGCACAAAAGAAAGGAGCATCCTTGCTTGTGAAATAGCTTTGCTGGCATCCTAGAGTCTAGATATTAGGTATTTTAAAAGAGTTACCTTTTAAATTGCTTTTGGTACAGTATCATGCAGCCAGGTAAGATCAGCTAAGCTGAGAACAGAACAAGGAGTTATTTACGACCCACAACAATTGGCAAGCTGATCACTACTTTGTATTTTCCTTGTCCATTGTCCCAGAGATGGAGGTTCAGCTGGATGCTGCACTGGTAGCTGAGAAGTCTATTGTTGACAGCCTTGCCTACAAGGTCTCTCAAAGGAAGCACTATTATAACAACAGGGCAGCAAAAAAAAGATTAAAAAACTTGTTTTAAAATATTCTCAAGCCTCCTTATGCAGTTGCTTTCTCATAAAACACTAATATCATTTTAAGCAGATGGTTACAGCTGTTAAAGGCTGAGTTGATTATATAATCAAAAAACTCAATTCCGCTTGAACATTATCCAGAGAAATCATTGGCTTTCATGCAAGATCTCAATGCACCCCTAAAAAAGGAAACATTTGGACCTTAATCCCTACTCTTGCTGTTTTATTTCATGGTGTTATTTTCATCCCAGTCAAATTCAAACACCAATGAATTTCTGCACTACAAGCCTACATTGTTTGTAGGGGTGGTGGGAAGCTCTCAGGCCATCAAGAGAGCTCAACATTCATCACACAGTTCATGCCACAAAGCTCTGTAACACGGACTTCAAACACTTGGGACAGACAGCACTTGTTTTGTAACTAATCACAGACTAGGTGCCCTCTTGCTTAAAGGCTGAAAACTTAAGTCAAAATTGTTTCAGTGCATTGTACATCCTACAGCTCTTCCAATCTCCTGCATGACTATCAACTGCTTCAATCACTGATCTGCACATGGGGTATTTGATGCCTGAGGCAGACAAGGTAAATTACATGCACAGCACAGTCATTTATTTATGGTTTTGGGTTTAAAGCCCTACATACAGAACAGGGGGTAGAAGGTCCTGAAATGCCATGCTTGCCCCTGCAGGCAACTAGAGAAGCTGGAGATTGCTTTGTAAGGCAGAAGCTTAGCTGGTCGTCATGGGGTAACCTCTTAAGTGTTTCCTTTACATAGAAGCCAAAGGATCCAGCCACAATTCCTTAATTTTCCTTTCCAAAAAGGCATTTTCAGGTAGGCACTCCGGGATGAAAGCTGGCTAGCTAGTTCTCTAACTTTAAGATACACAGCGGACAGGTGGCACTTGCAGATCCCCTGATCTGACACCTCCACTGCACAAAGCCAGCAGCTGACAGCCCACAGCGCTCTAAGAGCCACCCAGCTTCAGCTGAGACAGGTTGGAACTCCTGGTGTTCCGTGCATTTAAGGCACACTTCCAAACCAGGATGAAAGTTCATCCACATTAGAACGCCTTAGCCAAACCTGCCTTGGATTTAGTTCTACAGGAATGAGTTACTCATTGCATTAATACCCTAATTTTTTCAGGTGTAACACTATGTCCCACATTTGCTTTTTTGTTGTTGTTTTTCGCTTAGTTATGCCAGGAGCCCTGGAAAGCAGACCTTTACTGGAGCAGATAATTCCCTTGCATAATCTAGTATCCATCTCCACAAGGCTGCTCTTCCACATCACAACTGTGCCGATGAATAATGAATGGCTGTCAGAGCTTCCAGATAACTGCACTGCTTAAGGCAGATGATGAAAGATAAACCTGCTCTCCTGTACATCCTTTCAAACACCGTGTCTTTCGCACTTGGCTCGGTGCAGTTTTCTCAGCCCATCCACGGGTATTTCGGGAGAACGCATGGAAGGGCATGGGGAGGCCAGTGGGGGGCTCTCAGTCTGACAAAGTCGGGTGTATGTAGAGGTCATTCAAGGCCCCATCTTCGGAGAAACTAAAGCGCTTTCGTGCACTCAGAGAAGGGGAGGCACAACACTCTTCCTACATGAGAAGTAGCTGTAAGCCAGTTAGAAGCTCAGGGTCCTGAACATAACTTGTTTTCAGAACTACAAATAGTTCCCAGATTTAAGGACCCAGCCAACAGGTCTCCTTTAATCTTCTAGCTTATTTAGAATACTCTTGAAGTGACTTTCAACACACTATTTAGTATGGTTAATGTGGATCAGTTTTGATATGTAGCAACCTCAGTCATTTACAGTTTTTGAACATCAGGCTCCTGAGGTTTGGAAAGCAGCTGCTATCCAGACTGAAATCTACCTTTATTTCCAGGAACTCTTCTCTACAGTTCACCTTGTCCTTTACTCCTCTAAGCCCACTTCCATACTGCAAATCTCACTCTGCTATCTCTTCCTACCTGCCAATTTTCTCTGCAATGGATGCATTTCTTTCCGTCCTGTAACACTGCTTATCTCTTATCCCCGCCCAAGGGACATCTTAAGTTCTTCCTAATCTTCCATCATTATTCTCACTCACATAATTATTCTTTTCCAAAACCCTCCTTCCAGTGAAAGCAATATTATGGAAATCTACCTTCACACTGCCCCCTTGAAATATGTCTGTTCCCTTTTGTTCTACTGGTGTGTTTTCTGCTAATTGGTTTTACACAGATTGTGAAGGGAAATGGCACACTTACCAGGAATACAATGATTTCTCTGGATAGTAAACTAATATAAATAATCAAATAACCTCCCAGAAAAAGTATTATTAGTCACAAGCATATATAGGTGTGTTTAAGCATTGAAAAAGTAAGTGAATAATTAAGGTCCCACAGCAGCACATTTTTTTGTCTTGACATGTAACCTTCCTTGAAAGCTCTCACAGATCCACACTTTTGAAGATAAATCTGAGTTCCATCCCAACACATATTTGCACAGACTTTTCAATAAAGCCCAACACAAACTTTCAGCACCAAGTTGGGATCATGTAGTTTGTTCTGACCAGATAATTAGAGGACACTTTTTGAGTATGACCTGGCAATAGAATGCAGCACAGTACTTAGATAAAATCCAAGGCAGCTACTGCTGTCCAGAAACTTATCAAATCTAACTGTCTGTTGAACCTGTTCTAGTTCAGATTTTCTGCTTAAAATCCTATTAGGGCCTCAAGTGTTTATTTGGCTTCAGCAACACTCATGCTTAAGAAAATCCAGTCTCGGACCATTCTGCACCTTCTTTTGTTTTTAATCAGAAGATGTTGAGAGGCTGAAGTGACTCCATTGTTCTAACAGTGCTTCATGAATTGTTACATGTCTAGAAAGGCTGGCAAAGAACACTACACAGTGTGAATTTGAGGGATCCAACAGCAATGATGGAAGGATCACTGATGTTCAGATTTTGGGAGAACATGTCTCACTTGCTAAAATGGGCACACCCCTCCATTTGCAAGCACAGTCCACAGATCTCTATTCATTAAAGACCCAGATGTTCTCGTAGTTTTCTTTTCCAAGCTCACCTTAACGCACATCATTCAAATCAGCCTCCTGTGTCCCTTCCCCAGCCGTGTGTCTCTACAAGCCCGAGCTGTCACAGTAATGTGTTTGCTGCCACAGAGGATTTTCTCCACCCTCCAACGGGCGCTTACCCTCGGCACTAGCAGCTGCAGGAACTAAATTCAGGCTCTTGTAAGACTCTGGAAGCACCCAGGCAATCCAAGGCAAGCCAGTCTGAGCTTAGGGTGTTACATTCCTGATTCTCTTACCTTATTGACTAACTACTGTACTGGCATAAGACAAGACACACGTTAAAGCCCCAACTGTTGGAAGCTGTTTTAGGATGACTCCACTGCTGCTCTAAGTTACTGCACACTCAAAACCAGACATTCAAGGTATTTCTCATTCTGGGCTGCATCTTCCAAAGGACACTGCATTTAATTTCTCTCTTCACTGGGACCAACATTTAAGGGGTTTCTGTCAGCTGATGGCTGGGATATCACTTAATAATTTCAGAAAAATCCGAAGGCTGCCATCACTGCTGTCACAAATATTAGTCACTACCGACTGGGCTCAAAAGCCAGTGACAAAACATTGAGTTTTAATCCCTTACCCCCACGCTGCCCAGCTCTTCATTACAAAGCAAGGGAACAAGACCAGTCAGAGTGACACATCTGTGTGTGGTATTCCTCAGCCTGACGCTGCTTTTCATGCATCACTGTTTTTTTGACTGTGCTGTTCCTGCACATGCCTCATCTCATGCTGGAGTGAAGTACTGCTACTTTTCCTTTTTGTTCCCCGATTTTAGGAAATTGTCCTTCCCATTTCTTGCCATCAGGTGAACTCGTTCTTTTTTTTTTAATCCCCAGTAGCTTATTTTAAATTAGTCATTTCTTCTTGCAGCTGTGTTTTGGGTTAGTTATATGTTATCACCTGACAACAAAATTACTTTTTTTCAGTGCTCTTTTACCTCCAAAACACAATTTTTTTTTCATTTTTTTTTTTTTTTTCAGAAAATGGAAAAATGAGTGACAGGTAACAGTAATAGATCCTAAACCAGCCAGGACAAAGCCAAATAAATACAGCTATTTATGACAACTATTTGCTTCTCGTACACACTGGAAAAGCAGCTGTGCTCCTATTTCCGATTCCACACTATCTTCCATTTATAAACTACAGGTAAGAGGGAACAGGAATTGCCTGGCCCTACCACAACATGTGAAGAAACAGAAAAACTGACCTATAAAATCCCATAAAATCGAAACGTTTCCACCTGAGAAACAAACTACATTGGAAGAGCCTCAACCAACCTGGCTGGGTGTTTACCTTTATCAGGTAAATCTCATTCTATTACGAGATTATGCAGCAGATTTCCACATTCATTACCAGCCCCGCAAAGCCCCCTGGCCGGGCCTATCAGATAAGTGCCAAAGCAAAGGTTCTCCTGGAACAGCCCCGAAGGAGGAGGCTGATCCGTGCCACATTAGCACCCTCACCCTCGGAGGGCTATCGGCAGCTCCCAGCATCCAACCCCAAGGCTTCCCGGGCATAGCTGAGCAATCTGCTAAACACACACTCCATGTAATCGAACACGAACAGATAACCTAAAGCCTCCTCCCCAGTGGGGTCCAAAAGCCATTAACGCCCGCCTCTCACGGAGCGTGGCCAGAACACACCTCTCATGCAGAACTACACCCGAGCTCCCTGGAACAGCTGTGCGTGCACTTTGGCATTCTGAAACACCTTTTTTTCCTGATTTTTGTACCTACACAGCCACATGCTGTACCTCAGGCAGTGATGTACAGCATCCTCTGCCTTTGGACACCCCCCACACAGTAAGGTGTTTGCAATGCCAACGTTCCCGTATCATCCGTTCAACTCAGGGCAGAGCGTTCAGCATGAAAATGTAATTAACTGGCACATGTACAAAGTTCAGCATTACAAGTTTAACAATTAAAATAGAAATAACATCTTATACGCTAAAAGGAGTGCTAGAGCTGATATTTAAAATACCAGGCAAGCTGACTTCAAGGAATCAGGTCATAATTTAAAAATGTCTATATGAGTAGCTTGTTAAATTGCAATAAAATGAAAAATAGCTTTAAGTATATTACAAACACAAGTAGCAGAGGTTAAAGGTGGTGTGCAGAGAAGGACTAAGTAGTTAAAAGCCATGACTAAACTAATCTGACTAAAATAGCTGTTTTAAATGTAAGTAATAAGTGCATTTTTTTTAATCCATGTTAGTTCAAAGCATCGAAATGAGTGCCCATAAATCATAAAAAGAGTCTTGCTGGGTGACACAGACATGAATTAGCCCAGTCCAAGGGGTGGGCACCACCACTTTGCAAAGCCTGGCTAGAGAAACTGGTTCCCCAGAGTTGCTTTCTCTGTATTTGCTGTGATTTTCATGGCATGTCCCAGGAGAGGAGAGGTCCCAGGAAAGGTTGTGCTACAGGAACCCAAACTAGGGATTCTTCCTCCAGAAAAATCAGAATGGGGGAATGAACTTCTTTTTGGGCATACAAAGAGATTATGGAACTCCTGATAACAAAGACTGGATTTCAGCTGTGTGACACAAGACAGGACAGGACTCTAAGAAGGAGAGCGAGCTCCCTACCGCAGGACCACACCTACCCCAGCAAGGACCCAAGGTACTGCAGCCCTAATTTCCCCAGGGTTCGTGGGTAGCATCTGCCATAACTTTAGTCCACCAAGCCAGAGAGAGCAATTCACAGCTCAGCAGCACAGTTCTGGCTGCAGGCAGCTGGGGCAGGGTGGCTGCAGCTGCATTTGGAAAGCCCTCACAACCAGGATCTGGGAGTATGGGTGTTTAAGCAAACAAAGACTCTGACGGAGCCCCGATTCCAGAAACTGAGGATTAGAAAGAGTCTGGTCGTGCTTGAGCTGGGGCTGGTCCCCGGGCTATACAAAGTGTTCCTTTTATCCTTGGGGCAGTGCGTTTGCCTTTCAGTCGGGGTCTCATTTCAGCCAGACCTTTGACATCCCACAACAGCCAGCAGCTCGTGGAGCAGGAATTCGAGAAGCTTCAGGACTCATTAGCAAAGTCTCATGCCTACTTATGAGGGGGCCTCACCAGCTGAAGTGCTGCCCTAGGGAATGTCTGCTGCAGTCACAGATACGGGTAATATAAAGATATCAAAGTTAAATTTAGACACAGTTGATACCAGGGTACTTAGTTTAGCCACAAGAGCACAAGGCTCAGCATGAACTGACTCTCCTAGCAGGCCTGTGGGTTAGGCTTTTATTAGCAGATCTTGTGCTCTCCCAAAATACACCTCCTCAATTCTTCCAATACACTGTGTGGGAAGAACATGCCTCACAGTAACTCCACTGTTAAGTGGATTTGTATGCATACCTCCCACACAACTTGAACATTTAGAGAATTTCTCACCACACCCTGTCCTAGATATATATATATATATATATATACACATCTTGCTGCATTACCTCAATGTCTGTTTCAGAGTTCTCTTTCTCTGAGGATGAGCTGAATCAGGGTTATACAGTGCTGTCCCCTCAGCCCCTGCAGTGACCAAAAGAAAAGGGAGTAGGTTCAGTGGTGGTATCACGAAAAATCCAACACCACAATGGTGCTTGGAAATCCTCGACAGGGCAGCCAGGGTGAAACAATGCACAGTGTGCTGTGAAACAACTGGAATAGTCAAGTCACGGGAAAATGACTTAAATGTCAGCAGGGCAGACCAGCTCAGATCAACAGGATTCCCCAGTTGCTGTGGCTCGTGCGCCTGTGGAAATGGCTTCCTTGGGACACCCATTTAAAGGGGAGCAGTGAGGAATTTTGTTTGCTCTTTGTACATAAACGTAACTTATTCATTTAGCAAACGAATCATGGAGATTGCAAAGGCTTTCTCTATTTGCAACACTGAGCTTACTATTCCAGTGCTGGCTCCTTGGGTTTGGTAGCATGTATGCTGCCAACTCACATCTGGCACATAAACTGCAGATGAACGTTCACAGATGGCAGAAAATACCTCAGCAAACGGTTTGCCCAGATATAGATGTGGATGAAATTATTCAGAGAGCACTGCTGGCAAAGTTTTGCAACTATGTGAGGCTGTACATGAAATTACTCTGCAAATATCTTGAAGCCTAATGGTTTTACTCACTGCTTAAAGAAACCTGCAACAGCAGTTGATCACTGCCTGGATTAAATTAGTGTGACTTTAGAAATCTAATATCTAGACACATTATGAAACTTAAAGACAGACTCCTGAAGGAAAAGTGTCCACAACTTCCATGCTTTTTCTTGCCATTGCACGTGCACTTACCATAATTACAGGGACAAGCTGAGTGAACTGTTGCTGTTCAAACGCCCAGAGGCGTCTCTGCATGTCACTGCTGTACACAAGTTGTACACACCTTACCTTACAAAGCAGTTTTGAACAGTGTGTCCCAAATGTTTTGCCACACTTAAAACTAAGGCAACTATGTTAACACTTATTATATATTGTCACCTGTGCTAACATGTGAAATGGATGAGGAAAGCTGAAAGCATGTGGCTAAAACTGAATGTAAACATCAGCACCTTTATCAAAGAATAATGCTTTGGTTTTCCTGTTCACCATTTGATCCTGTACACCTTTGATTTCTTCTGTTCCTTCATTTCTTACAAGATTAAAATAATTTTATTTTAAACGTAAACCCTATTAACTCTCCACTATACAGTGTCTCTAATCAAAATATACTGACATTCCAAAAAAACCAAAACCAAAATAAAACCCCCACCAGGCACAGTGGGAGAGCTGTGCCTGAGTTTCCAGGACTTTATCCTTAATGAAAAGCCTTACTCAAAGGGTGGTTCATTCTTGAGGAGAAATGGCATAACTCCCATCTGGTTGCCATGCTGCAGCAATTTGGCAGAAGGGATAACAGATGCTGGGACTCCAAACTGCTCCCACACTCTTTTCCCTGTCTCTAAAGGGAGTTGCACAGAGTCATCACTAAACTGTTAATGGGTGCAAGATGTGTATTTCTGCAACGCTGGAGACTGAGAGCATGTGCAGGAAGTGAGGGTGGTGAGGCTTTTACAGCTAAAGAAACCACTTAAAATTCTGTTAGTATTCAACTAATGTGTATTTTCCTTCCTTCTCTCACTAGTAAGGCATCTGCCTGCCCTCTCATCCTCTCAGTGTGGCCATGAAATGGTTTGAAACTCAAAACAGACTCCCAAGGCCTGTAGAGTGAACCATAATTGTTCCTGTGCACTACTGGTCCCCTGGGAGAGACTCCCATCAGACATGGTGCAAACCTGGCTAAATCACAGCTCAGAGAAATCAAGCAGCTCCACCACACAGGGACAGAAAGGCCTCACAGCACCCTCTCATTACTTCCCAGCTCTGAGCAGAGGCTCACACTGAAGACATGGACTGATGCCTGCACAGAAAGGTTTCCAAGAGCTGTGTAAAAGATGAAGAAGGACTAGGGAAGGAATGTAGCCGGGCTTAAAACCTGCCTGCCAGGGAACAATTAGAACACTTGAACTATATAAGGTGTTGTTGCCTGGACTTCTGCAGGTAAAGCAAGTAAAAATCATTGATTCACCATCAACAAAGAAGTTTCAGAGGATACTCCATGAATAGTATCCCATTATGTTTTGCCAGAAAGAAAATAATTCAAGGGTCTACTTGGCCAGTCTCATGCAAATGTGAATTGCACCAAACTAGAAGCTAACAATTTTAAGGAGATCTAATGAGGCATCTAAATAAAATTATTTCAGCAGGAGGGAAACACGATGGAATCCTTCTAAGTACAGACTATTCAAATTTAAATTCATCTGGCACAAAAGTAAGTGTTCACTATGCAGAGCAATCCCATATGAATGCCCCATGCATTTTGGGTTTAAGGACAACACTGAATAGAAGCAATACACTGAGGTGTTGGTAAACTCTTGCTTACAGTAACAATGACTCCTCCAAATCAAAGTGTCTATGTCCTAGGATAAAGTTATCCATAATGCTTTCTCCAAGTAGTATTAAAAAACACAGTAAATTTAATATCATTTCTGGGTACAAGAAGAAAAAAAAACCAAAACCTCAGCCATTCAGACACAGAAGGGAACAATGACATGAGTATGGGGAATTTTTAGCATTAAGGTGGTTCCTTCCCTTAAAGCAAATTAGAAATTAGGATTGGATACAAAAAAAAAAAAAGTGGTTTTTCATTTACTATGCCAAACGTTCAGCAAAAGCTGATGTAAGGTGCGTGTTGGCTGAACCACATACAGAATGCTTTGGACAGATCTGACCTATACAGCTGCTTCCCTAGCCAAGAATAAAGGTAGGATTGTACTGAAAACTGTAGTCAAACTCAGCTCCCCTGGGTGATAAAATTACTGATGGATTTCCTCCATTTTCCTCGGGATTTGTCTGTGATGCCTCTACTGCTCTAACAGGAAAAAGAGAGTTCTTCCAGCAGTGATTTCCACTTGAGTCATGCCTACAATAACATGATGCACTGAAGGGTTCCTCGAGCTGCACACAGGCACTGACACAGTTAAACCCCTCCCAGAACACTAAATGCAGTTGCTCAGCTGTGCTGCCTCCTCCCCAGTGTGGTGTGTAACTTGGGCTCTGCTCTGTGTTCTCAGCAACCAGATGGCAGTAAAGAATCCTGCAGGACCTGGTGCTATTTCAGTCTGGGGAACTGCATTTTTATTCCGTGAACTCGACTTGCTTGGCTCGGGCTCAGCCCGTTCTGGCTCTCACGTTCTGGCTTTCCCGCCCAGAGCACTTTGCGTGACCTCCTCGCAAGGCAGCGCCGCCTCCCTGAGCCCCAGCTGCTGGGAGGGGCTTTTCTCAGGAGACAAACCCAGTCCACTGATTCTGTGCTGCCACTCTTGTGGGTATCAGGAAGATGGCAAAACTTCCCAGGAGCCACCTTGTTAAGTGGCAAAGTTCTGCACAACTCTCAGCATCACTGTTCAAGTGCCAGTCTGAGCTTCCTGGGAGGCCAGTTCTGGAGAAAGGCTGAGAACTTCAGGAGGGACATGCTGGGACATGGTGCAATTCTCTCTGTCAAAATGCCTCCTGCTGTTTTCCACCAGCATTTTTAACAACACAATACTCTTCCCACAGATACCAGTCATCAACATTTTCAATAAATACCTGGTATTACAGCCAAAACTACCACATTACTGATTTGCTTCATTTCTGTGAAGCAACTCTCATTTCATAATGCTCCAATCATTAGTAGAAGAACAAGAGTTTTGTGTGTGCAAAACTCAAGATGAGCATTCATCCTCTGAGACATGAGACAACTATATTTGATTTCTCCTGTGCAACTACCACCTTAATTCTTGCATTACATTCTTGCTGATAATAGAGCCAATACTTCAACAGATGAACAACACCATCTCAAGTCAGCACAGACATCATCTTTTCAGCCAGAAGCCCATCCTGAGATTTTTCATATTTTTACTGAATTATTAGAAAACAGTAACATTTCCCAATGCCTACATGCTTCTAACATGCTTTGAACTTAAGAAACCATTAGTGCATAAGTGAAAAATCCAGGTCTATTCCCCAGCTATCCTGGGCTGTCTGAAAATCTTAGTCAAAGAAAAGACATTCTGTCCAGGAGCGGATGACGTATCCCGTTTCTTTGAAAGTAGCACATAATCAGATTCTCCTCAGCAGCTGCAAATCCATTTCTGCTGAAACAACCAACTTTCTCTCTAGAGCTTTTCACTATGAATTTCCCAATAGATGAGTAGATTTACTGGTACCCTAACTCTTTGTGAAACAGCAGGAAAAACTTGACCAATTAATTGCATTGGCTGTTCTGTACTGCTACAACCCAGTCCAAAGGAGGAGATGCAGTCAGATTCCCCAGGAGTCAAAAGTATCCACCTCCAGGTTAACGCCTCATAATCCTCCAAGTATTACTCTCTGGCTTGCCCAAGCTCCTCCTTACAAACCTGTGCCAAAAGCAGGGAGGCTCGGAGATGCCATCCATTATCTCCATCAAACCACACTGACATATTTAGTCACTGACATCTGCCAGTACCACATTTTAGGTGCTGCTGCTTAATTACCTACTGCTCCAAACAGTAAGCTTGAAGTGAAGAAACTTAAAAAAAAAAGATGTTAATGGACATTGCAAAGGGATTTATCCCATTAGGTCACTTCTTCCACTGCAGTAACTCCTGCAAAAGAGCATTTAGAAATTCGGTCCTAGAGAACTGAGATGGAGTCTGACAATCCTTCCCAGCTTTTATCAGGAAGGTTTTAATTCAGGAGGCATACAGGAGTCCTTGAGTGTACTCAGTTCTCTCAGGGTGATCCAGAGGGAAGGGTGGAAGCTGTGGAAGTTTCCACAGGGTTTGCAAAGACTCTTATATTTGGGCCGGTTGGGAGGAGGGCATGGATGGAGTTATCTCCTTATGGAAATGCAGTGAAGACAACCACTGGTAAAAGACTGGGATTCCTGAAGGATCCCACAATCCAGAACATCTTCAAGGGAGCTAAACACTATCCTCTTCCCACGCTAATGTGATCTTTCTGCTAGGGGAGGGGAACCTGACCACACTGAATCATACATGCCATATACACACATGTATCTATATACAGACCCAACGTCCCAAGGTATTTTGTGCACAAAGCTTTCCAGCACTATTGGTGTATTTACATGTATAAACTGACAATAACACATCTGGAATACTCAAGATTTTAAATCCTGATTTACTTGTTCAGCAGAGAAGCCCCCAGTGTCTTAGACACTTACACTACTGCACAGTTTGTACCTTTTCTTTCCTATGCTTGAAAATCTCTATTTTTATGGGTTGTCATTACACTATCAATACTCTTTCCTGTGCCCATAAGTCTTGCCATGAAACACTTCCCATCAATTTTGCTAAGCTCTTCATTATAGCATCATTTCAAAATTCAAAGTTAGGAGTACAAACATAGCTCTAAACAACTCTATTTCTGGATGGCAAAGAAATGAGGGCTTGGAAAATATGAAGGTGATATAGCAGATGAAGAAAAATGAAAAATGAGTTCCAGAGAATGCATCGTTTTCCAAAGTGGTTCTTATATTTGTTGCACAACCTATATAGAGCTACCTCAGGGTTTGCCTCACGTGCATTGTTACATCATTTTATCACCAAGAGCGTTCGTGTCCCTTTTATGAAATACTCAGGGAAAATGACGTTGCTACAGCCCACAACTGGAAGCTATAAAACCTCCTAATGCAGCAAGGAATACTGCAGTTGTCTCAATAATTGCAGCCTCAACTAGCATGTTAATACAGGCAACAGTGAGTCCAAAACTTGTTCAAAGTAAGGGAACTGTAAACAAACTCCTGGGCTGTGTTCACAGAAGAGCTGCAGTGCAGCCTGAAGGGCACACCACAAGGAATAGCTACAGAACCATGAAGCACTGCAGCTCTTTGCAGCACTATTATGAAAATGGGGTACCAAAGAGTTACTGTTTACAGTTGTATTTATTTTGTTTGCTTCCTGTCTTAATACCTGACATCACGGTATTAATTTTCAGCCCATAGCTCCTGGAAACATCCCCTTGTTCGCATATTTTCACAGAAATAACCTTCTCTAGAACTATCACTCTTTTCAAGAAGTTGCCAAGTGTCAGTGCTGAAGGGACATTTTGGGATATAAGAAACATCTGAAAGCAAATGAGTTCCAAATACGTAAAGAACTTTACACACAGCTACTAGTTGAAAAAAAAAAAAGTGTGAATGCAGACAACTTTCTGCTTTTCACAAATTCTGACGTGGCTAAGGTGGTTTAGCAAGTGCTTCTCAGTATTCTGAATTTAGACTGCAAGGCCAAGATGCAAACATTAATGGCATCACCCACAGCCAAGTGCAATCTTCCCACCTGAATCTTCCTGAGCTGCCAGCTGGCTCCAACATTTTTTACCACCTCTTGGATTTAGAGTTACCATATTGTATTTCTACTCCTGAGGATAACCAAGATGAACAGGGCACAGTCTTTTCTCTCCCTGCTTCATCTGAGTCCTCACAGCTTTCAGCTCCGTGTTCAAACACTGCTCATTCTGAAATGACTGTGATGGCTGAAAATTGTCCAGAAACATCTTTAGTTTTGGCCAGAGAGAAATAACCACTCAACTCTGAAAAACCCGCATTAGACAGTATGTGCCACTGGTGCACACAGAAGCTTGACTGTGATATCAAGGAACTTCTAAAAGTCTTCCTTACCAGCCCCAACTTTACAAAAGGAAGCTGGTGCAGTACATTTTGGAAGGGGCATGCAGAGAGATCCAGCACTGGCTGGATGAAACCATCACCTCCTGTACCTCAGTTCTCTGCCTTCATCCCCAGACTGCAAGAGGATCTGTGCTCGGGGCATGAGGCTCCAGCTGAGCGCAGCACGTCTGAGGAACAGGGCAGCTAAACGTGTACCAAGTGGCACTGCCAGCCAGCAAGGCTCTGGCACTTAGTAATGCCTTGGCTTTGTCAACAGCCCTATTGATTCCAGCACTCAACTTGTAAAATAAGAGAATAAGCACAGGATTCACCATCTGGCCCTCTGTGGATATCCAAAAAGCCATAAAGCTGCTGTTCCTGAGGAAAATTTTATTTTACGACTTGTTAATGACTTCAGAACTCAAACTTATCACTTGCCCTAATGCTCACTAAATTTAATATCTAACCTGGCTGTCTGGTTGCATTGTCACTACTTCTTGTCAGAAACCAATCCAACCCCCTTTCCACCTTGCTCAGTCCCCGTCCCCCAGGCTAAACAGCCTTTACTTGCAGGCATTACTAGCCTAGAGGAGAACAAGTATGCACAACTGAATCTGACTGTGGAAGCAGGTAATAGCTGTACAGAAACCATGAGGGGAGCACCTTTCATTTAGGGGGTCAGGGAGGCAGTGAACTTCCTGCATAGACATCTGAAAGCAGGGTTTGCAAGGGTAACACCTACAGCATGCCTGGGATTTAATCGCGCTTCAGCTGACTAGACAATAAAGAACTAGAAAACACCTTCATAAAAGCCTTAAATCACAGCTGAAGGACCAACAAAGCCATTTGAATGGCTGCACCTCCCAGATCTCTTTTTTAATTACCTATTCCTCAGAGGCTGGCATCTAATTGTTCCTTGCATCGATCCAGTCTGTCCCAGCCACCTCTCCTGACAGGCTGCTACAGCACTGCCAGCATTGTTATGTTCCCAGTGATACCTCACTCGCCCCATTTTTACTTTGAATGGCATTGTCTGCAGCTACCATATCCATTTCCAGCTTTGATTTCCATTGAGTAACACAAGAATTGGAATTATTAAAATCAGGAGTCAGGAAGATGCTGTCTTGGCATGTATTTTTTGCCTTGCTGTACCACTCCATGGAACACAGTCCTACAGCTTCAGCTATAAAAGCCATTGTTCTTATCTACATCAGGAATGTTTTGCCACAGCCATTTTTTCAAGTGCAAATGGGTGACCGATTCCCTGACACATGAAACCTCAGGAAAGTACAAGGTGCAAGTTTTCTCGGGAAAATGACCCTAATCTTCATCAATAATTCATTCATTTTAATTTAATAAGAGCTCTTTCAATATTGAGCCTACCAGCAACAGGGGCTCTCCCATCTCTCACTACATTCAGCACACACAAGTGTAAGAGTCAACTTTTTCGTAAGGCTGAGCAGAAAATGCTCATTGCTTGCCCCTTCCCAAGGACAGGCACAGTGCAATGGGTATGCAGCAAAACTTAACCCTTAACCTACCTAAACTCCACCCAATTTCTGCAGCCCTCAAACTGTAGGCTGAAACAAAACATACTGCCACATGCTTTTCCAGCTCCAAGAGCTCTACTCAACACTCCTTCCAAGTAGGTTGATCTACAACAACATTCCACTGTCCAATCTAACATCAGTAAAAAGATAGATATCTCTGTCTGGCTTTCCAGGTACTTGGTCTCCACTAAATCTCCAGCAGCCAGTGATTATGAACAGCTCACTCCAGTTACCTTGATCTAGTGTAGCTTTCAAAGTGAGTCCACAAGAAGGAAAACGTCAGATAACCAAGGTATCCACTTCCATTTCATCACTGGTTTGTCCCTATCACCACAGGCATACTAAGAAAGTGAGTGTGAAATTACTTGCCAAGGGTACCATGGAGACCATCAGCAAGGTGGGACCCCATGGACACCTCAAGAAAGCAAAAGAAATTGGCTGTATTAGAATCCTTGCTATTGCCCTATCGTCATACATCTTTAACAGCTCCAAAATTGCTATTTACCAGTATTCACTGAGATTATTCTTAAAAGTATTGTCAAAGTCTGAGAAGAAAAGGGCAGTGGCAGCAAAAGGAATGTCTGAGTGTGTAACGTTTCCTCATTGAAAAGAATTGCCTAAAGTGCTACAGTCTAAAAAAATGAAAGACCCAAAGGCTGGACTCCTTCACAGTTTATTTTTAAAACTCTGTTTCTGCCCCAATCCTTCAGCTCCCAATGCAGAACTGGAGTCATTCAAAAATGAATCATTTGAGCAATTCCCACAGGAATATTTAGAAATACTAAGAGTTGCTCCCTCTATTTGACACAAACACAGAGCAGAGTTGTGACCTAAGCTGGCCTTCTTGCTTCAGTAAGCACAAACAGCCCCATTCTTCCTGAAGAGCACAAACTTTTCTCCCAGAGGACACAGGCCATGGAGGAGGGTGAGCTAATTTTGTCGGGTCTTCAGGACCAAAGAGTCAAGGTCATTTCATCCTATACAGATGCTGTAGAAAATGTCTGGCAGTCCATGACTGCTGCCATTTGAAGCAGCACTCTGATTCTGCTCATGTAAACAGTTGTACTGTGTTTCTTGCCAAGGCCTGAATTTGGCTCTGCACAGACCAAGAACCAGCAGCCAGCGTGGGAGATAGAGCAGTAGAGTTCCTTCCATCTCCTAACACCTGCCTTACCCAGCTTTGCAGACCTCCCACACCTGATCCAAGGCCTGGAAACAGTTTCCTCATGTTCAACACATCATGTTGAGCACCACTCTCCTCATGGACAACCTGTCTGGCTGAGCTGAGCCAAGGCAAGGCCAGTTCCACATGAGCTGCAGAGGGTTTCATGGCTCTGCTCCCCACTGCAAGCCACTCTGTTCCTGAATGCACAGTCACTTCATTTAGATCAACTTCTTTATATTGACCTCTAATCAGACATTACAGTTGTGCAAAAGTATCCATCCATGTCCCACCAGTCATTAAAGGTAAAAATCATAGAATGATTCACAATTCACAGCCCCTGCACTGAGCATCATGTTTTACTACAGGCTGGTAACCAATCTTTTGCTGCCAATGCTGAGTTTTTCTGCTAGGAAAAATACAGCCAGTGAAAAAAGGTAGTTATGACTTGGTCATGAGAGCAGCAAGAAACTTTGTGTTCAACTGATAGCAGCTAAACACCAAAAGGTAACATTCTTGTCTATACTAGTAACATAGTGGAGTAATTTTTTTGCTGATAGATCTAAGTCTACACAAAATGTTTAAATTTCTAATTGCATTTTGATGGTAAGCTCATATCTGATTTAAAATATATTTCATTTTAAAAAGTAAAAGCACTCACATGAAGCCTGAAATCAAGGAATGCTGCATTTTAAACCTTTGGTACCATAAAAAACCCACACAAGGCCAGCTTTTATTCCAGTAAATGTCAATTTGTACTCCCTTCCTCTTGTATCAAATGGAAACAATCTCAGAGAAACAAGACTATTTAAAAGGTATCAAATATTATTTTTGTAAGTGCTTCTTATGAAAGAAGAGAAAATCCTGTTTTCAGAACAAGCTTGGAAGGCATTAAGTCAGGAAGCTACACACTGAATATTTTGATAATGATTTTAAATGGATCCCTGATTCAATGAGCAGCATTTGACTGAAGCAAAGCCCTTCTAAAGGAAAGACTTCTTTTCACTCCAGCCTCCTCCTCTGAGGAATAACATTCCTTTCTTAAGAGTGAGTCCTCACACTCACAGCACAAGTGCCCCCTACTCTCATCACAATCCCCAAAAGCCACTCATGACAACCTGCCAGCCTCCTTCACAGAACACAAAGCTCATTTCTAGTTTGCAGCTCTTCACAGCAGCAATGCTAATTGAGCCAGCAGGTAAAGCTCCACTTCCACCCAAGCCTGTATTAAATGCCCCTCTGGTTTTCATTCCTGGATTTCCATCAAAATGCAGTTTAGGGCAGTGTAATTATTTATGCTCTCCAAGAGAAAAAAAGAGGAAGGTGGCAAGAGATGTCTTCATTTCATCAGTCAACCACATGTGCTGAAAGACATGATGCTTTCTCCCTCTAAAAGCCACTTCTATCCCTGGGTGGCCTCTGCCCTGAGAAGTAAAGGGACATTGACTCTGTATAATTGTTTGCACAGGTACACCTATCAAATTCAAGGATGGACATTACATGGTTCCCTTGGCAACAAACCTTATCAGCATGCTTTGATTACAAAAAGGAAATACTTTTTTGTCCAGAAAAGTTCCTTCTGCTGAACAGCAGCAGACAGAATAACATTCTGAAATTCCTGCTTTGCACAGTGTTGTTTTTACTACAGGCTGCATATTAGTAAAGTAATGGTACAGTTCAAGTACTCTGAAAGCAAAGATCCTCTCAGCTCCAGGTTGCCAGACCCCCTGTGCCTGTTTGTGGGCATGTCTCGAGCCACAGCATTTCCCTCAGAGCTGTCCAGAACCATCTCACAGCAGCCTGTGGGGCCACCATCTTGGGCAGATGATGAACAGAAGAGCAGAGGCAGGAGTGACTGTGTGGAAGGAGGGAACCTCTCATACTGGCCTTGTTGGAGACATTACAGTGTCAAACTGCACCTTCATCAGTTCAGCCAGGGCAGGATAAACCTGGAGTCCAACTGAAAGCCCAGAATTCCCATCAAGCAGAAATACAGATTTTTAAATCAGGACAGCAGACACCCTTTCAGCAACCACCCACTCCTAAAAACAACTAAAACATGGATTCTTCCCAAGTGGCAGTGCACAGGTGCCACTCATCTTTAAATTTCTGGCCCACTCCACCCTTGTTTAGGGATTTGATCAAATAGCTCTCATCACCAAGTCACTGCAGTGGCTCATGATTACACCTCCTTTTATTTCTTGAACTTAATTGTGTCTTTTTGTTTCTAATGCCCAACAGCCAAGCATATGGGCATGTCCTCCAAGCAGCTGGGTTAGTGCTGCTTTCACCTCTGTGTCGCTCTTCCAAAGCATATCCCTTTATAACTCATGGAAAGGCACCAAGATGCTGCTCTGAACACAAAGCCCTCTTCAAAATCATTGCCTAATGTTGCATTGCCAAGGAGAAACTATTTGTGATGGAATAAAGACAGATTCTTAACTACTGAATGCTAAGCCTCATGCTGGGTGGAAACACTCTATGCATCTCTCAGCATGGATGCTTTTGGCACATTTTAATTCCAGAGCACTTCAGATGCAAACCATTCTTGCAACTTCCACTGTCCCAGTGCACAGAGCCCTCAGTCCAGAGGCTGTCACACGTGAAGCTGCCTGAATGAACCAACTCATCACATGCCATCAGCACATCAGGTCTCCCTCTGGAAATGTTTGTTTCCTCCTTCCTGTTTCATCTCATACAAAGCATGACTTCCAATGCCAAGAATGGAAACAGCATTCTTCAGGCCAGGACAGCAAGAAACCATCTCTCTGACGCTGGAAAATACTTTCTCCCCTGTATTTCAGTAGTTTTGCTGCTGCTGAGAACAAAACATACTGGCAGAATAGAGCAGGACCTGTATGATCTCATCATTACCCAGAAACCAAAATACAGCTGACAGGTCTAATTTTAGTTCACTAGCCCTGACAGTGCGCCGTTAAACCACAGAAAGTAATGCAGAAAGGGCTTTTGCTAGACACTGGTATGAGTTTTATATTGGAATTAAAAGGATATAAGACATAGAAAGCTGGTTAAGGAGCAGGGGCTAACCTTGACAGTGCTTAGTTAACAAACACACGTGCAGCTCTTGAGTAGCTGGCCCTCAACTATCAGAGCATTGAAAGAGCTCTGCTTTTGCTGGGGGATGTATGGAGTGAGAATTCTCTTCAACCCTCATCCCTGAACTGTAAGATACAGTTACAATACACGTCTCAAAGCTTCACTACAGTAGAGCAGCTATAGAGGAAAACAGGATGGAAAACCCAATGTCACAAATTAAGAGCAGTGCCCAACTCGATCACTTGGCACCAGCTGACTCAACTCCCCGTTACACACACGTGCAGGAGTGCAACCAGGCCCAGAGACTGTGGGATCCAGAGAGCAGTACCCCTCTCCCAGCTGTATAAAAAGGCTGGTTTTGACAGCAGGCATCAAAAAACAGATCTTGCAGTACAGTTCCTCAGAAATGGGAACTCAAACACACACAACTATTAAAGCCATTTTTCCTAAGAGCTCAAGCAGAATTAAGTGCTCAAAAACAAGGGCAGCCAGTCCTTTTCATTCCATCATGCAATCACTAGAACGAGGACATTTGTGATGGATACTTGACTAACCTGTCCTCAAAAACACCCATGATGGATCCTACAGCTTTCTGGAGCCATTCTTCCTCGTGCTTTTCTCCTAGCATTAGGGATCATCTTCCACTAAGTTTTAAGTTCTCCTTAAATAAATCCTATACAGGACAACTACTTAACCCAGCTACCCTGGAATAGACTACTTCATAAATTTTCTAGCATATATTACTCGTAATTAACCTGCTTTCAGAGCCTGGCCTCTCCCCCATTAAAAGCAGGTCTAACATACTTGATTAATCTAATCTGAAAATAGACTCAGTGCAAACATGACAGAGACACATCCCTTACTTCTCAACCTCAGCTGCTTCAGAAACCACGAGCATGCCCCAGAACTTGGCAAGGACACAGGATTCCCAGTGCTTTACCATCTACAGGGAATAGGCACTGGTTGATAATGGGAAAAAAGTGCCCAGAGTGACCTACTGAGCATTTAGGGGCTCTGGTAGCTTTGCTCTAGCTATTGGCGTGTTTTGCTTCACACAAGCCTTTAGAATACAACTGAAAAATGTCTGTGCTCATCTTGAGACCTCTTCATGCTTTTACTTCACGTCCGAACGACTGGATGTCTCCCTGTCACATGGCATTTACCCTCTGCAGTCACAAACCAGCACGAGTTCAACCTTCACAGCAGCAGCTTAGCAGAGGGCACAGGCACCCACTTGGTGATACCAGCTCTCATAATTCTCTGCAGGCTCAAGTACTCAAGAAGGAAGGAAAGTGCAACTCAATTCTGAGCTAAAGGGACTTGATGCTGGTGGCAACCTAAGGGCTGTTTGCATCCCGAATACACAAAGAGGTACTATGTGTAAGGTACCTACATTCCCTTGGAAATATTTTCCTCTTTTTGGTAAGAAAACGGAGACAAATTTGCGTTTTGAGCTATCTGGAGTTTCCCTTGACCACACACTGCAAGATCTACACAAAACTGCACCTTAAAAGACAGACACGGAATTCTAACAGACACAGATGGAACAGAAAATTAATGTTTAGTTGTAACGATATTTTGCCACTTTCTTTTTCAGGCAGCTCCAAGTACAGAGATTTGCAAGTATATCTGGAGAAAAGGTGCCAGACTCCCTTAGATATTGCACCAGTGACTGTATCTTTAAATTGATGTAAAATAAATGGATTATGTTAGGACTTGTTTGGTTATCCTATTTGCATAAAAACCTAATGGGCTTAAGGCAAATCTGGTTTACACTTGTCATTTCCAAAGAAAAATTCTCCGAGTCTGATTTTCGGACAAATTCCTTGCTGTGTAGTGTATAAGGTTGGTTTATCAAGTTTCCATTTAAGTTCAATTAGAACAGCGTGGATAAATATAACCACTCACCAGCTGTTGGTGCAAAACTAATATAATTACAAAATATTAAATACTTTCCCCTTTTATAATAGCCTACTCCAAAATATCTTCTTTAGAAATTATATTTTTCATTAGGAAAATATAACACTAGAAGAGACATTATTTCTGCAAGGGTATGTAAACTAAACAAAATTCCCTATAAAACTTCATGCATTGACTTTATTAGATCTCTTGGCTTTAAGGAAAGCAGTTGGAATTAAATTTGCTTCACTTACAACCTAATTGATTTCAGAAAAGTATTGAGTTTCGTTTGATATGCTCTGACTTGTTTATCTAAAGTCCAACCTTCAAAAAAACTGTGCAAATCACTACAGTGGTGGTAGTGGGGGCTCAGCAGAGCACAGATAGTGCCAGGTCAATACAGAACTGCACTACTTAAATGAAAATCAAACCCCATGAAAGTCCTATTTCCTTCAGATCCCAGCAGAGTAGACTTTTTAAGAGGTGAAATATATCATCCTAAATGCAGGTTCAAGAGTTTTTCTCCCTGGACGAACCTATTGGATCCAAAACTGTTAATAAGCCACTTGGACAGAGGGAACCTTGTTTTCCCAGGATGGAAAGCACAGAAGAAGCCACTTCAGGACAGCTGTTAATCTATTTCAGTGTGAAGGCTAATGGAACCTACGTGGGGACCTCAAAAGAGAAGGTACAGGGGTGTCTGCCTTGCACATTCTTGTACCTTCAATGTATATTTCTAATTGCCTCTTAATTTGCTCCAGATATTAAAGGCTGGTAATTTACTGAAAAAAAAATAAAAATTAAAAAAAAGAGGTTTTAACTCTGATTTACCCAATTACATAATTTAATAGCAATGGAAAACAGAACCTTTCCTTGCCCAATGCATTTTTTTCCATCTGCTGTCACTGAAAATCCTCAGAGACATGCAAGGCTTGCCCACATGCAAACAGGATGCTCAGCCTCAGATTAGTACTCACTCCAGAGAATCACAAATGCAGCCATTCAATTTAGGGGCAGCAAGCTTAAACTTCATTTGAGATACAGAAGCATCAACGTGCTTTCCTGGAAAGCTCTACACTAGGAATTTATTTGCAGCTACTGAAAATCACTCCAGAAAAAAAATAAAATAAAAAGTCTACACACAGACACCACCACTGCCCCAACACACAGAGATGGGATGTCTGTTTGCCCTACTCTCACACAATCTCAGATTGCATTATTAGCTCCAGCCCCACACAAGGACAGCCATTACTGGCCTGTCCCTCAGAGAGCTCACAAGTGTGAAGGTGCCATTTCAGTTTTCCAACTGTTGCTTTTACAAAGAACTGATCACAGTGAGTTTACTGCATTAATTTTAATGTCCTCTGGTTAGCAGTGGAAGGACATCACTGCTATCATGCCTATTCTATTTCTCAAAACATTTCACTCTCCCTGAGATATATATGTATTGGAAAACAATAGCTTCATTGAGTAAACTCCATTACTACAGCAAGCAATATGCAGTGTGTTCCAACCATCATATTTATATGGAAATTAGACTTCCTTTCAAAGAGGCATGTTTCCATAAGCTCCAGTCGCTGTCCACTGAACCCAGGCATTTCCCTTAAAATCAATGCATTTAAATTTGAGATAATATTTTTGGCTTGTGCTGTTCCTTGTGTTGTTTTTACAAAAGCAGGGGCTGGTTAGTGGTTACAGACTGACCTTTTTCCTGAAACCAAATTGAAGCAAATGGAGTATTCTTCGATTTTACACTGGACAACATTCTACAATGAAAGAAGCTGATCAGAGTGTGAGTGAATCTCAGCACAATCAATTCATTTTAATCCCCTGAAAACTTCAGCACAGCATAAACACTGAAAAGGCAGTCAGGCAAGCAAACTGGAAAGACCCCAAAGGCCTCTCAGGCTTTTCAGATTATTAGACAAATCAAGTTTTCCATTTTTACTCAGGAAAAAACTCACAGTTCTGTTAAATGGATTAAAAATGCAGCCCCTTGCAAGAACAATAAAACAAAGCAAGCCTTCAGAACATCCATCAGTTTGGTACAAGAGCAGTGGTAGCAAAAGCTTTTAAAACCAAGTGACTTCTTTTAAAATGTTCAGGGCCTCCTATGAAACAGAAGGGCTCTCAGCTGCTCCCTCCAGAGACATCCCATCGGCACAGATTATTTAGGAATATCCAAGCAGATCATCTTGCTCACCTGACTGAGCAACAAGATAAAATAGAGATATAATCACTGGCTTTTAAGAATCATCATCACAAGTAGTTCTTCTGCATGGAAAAATGGAAAGGAATCAAACCCAGCTGCCCCCAACTATTAGAGCTGGTTTGCACCTTCCTAAGACAGGACTGAACTCAACGGTTGTTTAATTTAACAGTTAAACCATTTCTCAGATTACACTCAAAACACAGATGCAGATTTCTATAATATGCCAGAGGAAGTTGTTTCTGTGTGTTTTTAATAAGGAAAATCTGAGGAGATGAAGTCCAGTTGGCACAGTGGAGTTTAATCAGCAATGTCCTACTGCTGCAAACAAAAAGGTGACAAGGATAAGCAATAAATATGTTGCTTTGCTCCTCCTTGTTTGTGCAAATGAAAGAACTCATTTTTTCTGACTTTTAAGTCCCTTGCTATTCCTTACCTTTCTTCACATTGTTCAAGTGGAAAAACTGTGTTTAATACATGAGGTATTGCTGTGTTTTGATCTCAAAAGGATGCCAAACCAAACAGCAGGAAGTGGGATTCATGGCTAGTGGGCAAATCCACTTGTGCAAATACAATCTCATTTACCTATTCCTAAGGCAAAGGATTAAACCAGAGCAGAGGCTATGCAGATATATTGCCTAACTAGAATTATGATGGTTTTTCCATTGTTGCTTCTCAAGTTTTAAATACCAAAGTGACCAGACAAGTTGAAAAGAAACAGCCTGACATCTACCCAAACAGTTCTTAGGCACTCACACAGCTGGAAATATAAGGCAGCATTTTTATACCAGCCAGGTACTAACTGCACAAGTAGAGGGCTTGTGGACAACTTTGATACACTTAGAAATCATTTCTTCATCTTTGGAAATTCAGGACAGTACCAGGAAATTATTACAGTCAGTGCTTGGCACAGCCACTCAGTCAAGTGTCTCAGTGGGGTGGGAACATAAACTATTCTTGCTGTGGTCAACAACTTCCCACTTTTGGGGCCTATGAGTACACAGGGAGTACCCTGGCATTCACTACAGAAATAAGACCCCAAGAAATTACTTATATTAACAGTGTTTTACTATTACAAACTTTGAGCATTCCAGTAGAAATTGCATTGTGCTTTAAGTGTCACTGAAACAGCTCCCAGGATTCCTGCCATCTTTGTCACCCCTTTCACCATGTCCCAGCTTGTCTGCACTCTCAATAAATGCAGAGCCACCACCCACCCTGGGGACAATTTTTACAACTCACTTTATGTTTTCCATTACTGGACATAGCACTGCCACATGACTCCTGCTGACACCTGACACAGCACACACAGTTACCACAATGCAAATGCAAATTTCAGCACTGCCATTTTTGTAACTAACTGGAGAGAAACCATGGAAAAGTTTGAAGAAATTTACGATAGATATGCACAAGCAGATTTAAGTGATACCAACACACACAAGTTAGCAATGGAGAAGTGATAAAGTCTCAGGCAATGGGGCAGCCCTCCCCAGTGGAGAGCCCTGACTTCCATTTCAATGAGTCCCTGTGTAACAGCAATCTCCAGAAAAGGAGACAGTGTGCTCACCCAGGAAAATGGAAACCAAAGGCAAGAACAAAAACTGAAGGAACCAGAATTCAGAGGTGTGCACCAAACAGGAAAGGCCCGAAATCAACTGCAAGAGTGGCTCTGACAGGAGAACATGGCAAGATCGACAAGGTGAATTAAGAAAGTAAACTGACTTTCTAGAACAAGCTGAAAAGGTAGGAAAAAAGTCTCACATAAAGCCAGAGAAATAGCTGAGTGGGGCTGAGAGCAGATATCTAGAACTGGGATGGAATATAAGGCAGGAGATCAGGTTTAGGCTCAAAACAGCATGATGGGCTGCATAAAACCCAGCTGAAGCTAACTTAAGAATAGGAAGATTGCTTCTCTTCTCAACTCGGTGCCATTAGGCTGTTGGTTTCAACAGGAGAACATACTTCAATTTTTAAGCAAAACATTAGAGAATAATCAGACAGTGGGGAAGGCAAAACAAGTTCTATATTCTGACCATTTTCACATGCTTTTTATTTTGCTTAAGTAAAAGTACTTTTTGTGACATTGACTTTAAATGATCATTCCAGGAGGCAGCAGCCACTGGCCAGTGACCCACCACTGTCAAGCTCACAAGCATTAACCTTCAGCAAGTCTACATTGCAGGGAAGCACCTTATCTTCTCAGAAGCAGAAAGCTCATAACTACCAGACCACAAACCCTTCCAGCTTCATTATTTCAGCAATTGATGCTTCATTATGGTAAACATGTTTAATGTTTTAATCCTTTAAAGAAGTGTTTTAAGGGGTAAGAAAGTACGGATATGACAGTTTAAAACTGTCAAGCAAGGGACATCAGTCCTAATCCCTAGGGTAGAAGCCATCAATTTACCTTCAAAGTGACTCAGGCTTTTAAGACATGAATCTGACTCAAGCCCTTATCAGAACATGGCCAGACAATCACCTGCAACAGAACCAGTCTCCTGCATCTGGCACATCCAGATTCCCTGGCCATGCAGACCACTCCTCAAGCAGTCTTGCTTCCCATGCTCTAAAATTAGTCACTTTAAAAACAGCAACTAACAGAAGTGCCATCCTCCCAACAAGGCATCACGTCACCCCTCCCCATATGTGGCTTCTTCCACCACTTGTTTGATATTTAGAGCTAAATGTGCAGGTTGGTTCTGCTGCAGAGCACAGTATTTTTATACATTACACAAGCCCTCGGGCTAGTTTCTCAGCATGTTTTGCTGAACCTGTGCCTTCTAACACTCAAAGAAAAATTCTTTCTTTAATCTAAGAGGAAATGTATGCTACTTTATTTCTCTGCTCCTTGGCAGTGTCACCAGTAAATGGTGGACTGTTTGAAAAAGCTATCTGAATTAGGGGGAAAGAAGTATTCAAAAACCCTGAGCCCCTCATAAACACTTAAGAAATCACTGTTTTACTTCAGTGTCAAACTGGTCACCTAAATCACTTCTACTGTTCCATTCCCTCATTGGAGGACATTTTATAGAACAGCAAAATGCTGGGATTAAAATATATTTGCAATGTCAAAACTATCCTGATGCATACCCAGAAGAATGGGTCCAAAATACCTCCTATGAATCAGTTCTGGATTAATATTTAAGAATTTAAAGAAAGAATTCTTGAGCCTTGTAAATATCTCTTGCTAAATAAATTGGTAGTAAATGAGGTAGCTGTATCTCCAGGCACAAACAATTCATTCTCATATTACTTGGACCAGTATTACTGGAGTATACCACTGAGATTGTCAGACACCCGATTTCCATCTGAAAAGCAACTATGACCTGTTCCAGTACTGAATTAAGGTCAAATAATCCACACAGGATAATGTTTCCAAACAAAATCAAGGATCCATCCAAAAAATTATCAATGATCTCCGTATATAAATCCTCCATGAACAATTCATGTAGTCTAAAAAGCACAGAATACTCTGCTTTACGCTGAGCTGTGGCCAAAAATCAGGGCTCTGCACAATTATTTGCATTCAAGCAAAAAATGCACAATATATGGATTTAGGTAAAACAAAAATAGTATTAATGTGATTAATTCCTCTGGCATTATCTTAGCTATAAACTAAGCCTATTCCTAGTAAAGCAGTCACTACAAAGGTGTTGATATATTGAAACAAGGGCCCTCCAAAACCTGACTGGACACAGTGCTGAGCAGCCTGCTCTCATTGAATCTGCTTTGAGCAGAGAGCCCACTCCCAACTCCTCTACAATTCAGAACTGATTGTTACTGTAGCTTTTCTTGCTTTTCCTTCCAGTCCTTATAGCAGTCTAAAGAGTTTTACACACTAACACACCTACTTGTGACAGATACTGATCTCCCTCAGACTCTAACACTCCAGTAATTGGACGGGGCCTGTGGCTCTAAAAAGCAAAAGGTGCTTTTTAGCGTGGCTGCTTTCCTGTGAGAAGTGCAGTTGTCCCACCTGATGCAAAGGTTATGCAGAAAAGTGACTGCCTGCATTGTAGAACAGGGATAGGCATCAGCCAGTAAAACGTTAACGCCATCAGCCCGATCAGATGAGGAGGTTTCATGTGAACAAATGCAAGTTTCTTAGGCCAAACTAATACAAAGAATGTTACGACTTGCAGGTGAAATAGGACACAAAGAGCACTGCAACGTGAATGAACTGCATGTTCGGGGGAAGTGCAGTGGGAACCGAGACTGAGTGTGACCAGGTACCTGCCCACCCACCTTGTGCTTTAGTTTATAACCTCTCCTGCGTGGCTTTGCTATTTCATAGGTGAGCTGTGGAGCTTTCCAAATAATGCCATCAAATCATTCTCATGTTTAGAGGGCAGATATGTTGCAATCCTGATTTCAGAGTGATGTGCAGGCTGTCAGCTCTCAGCAGCGAGGCAGAGCTAGTTCTTTCCACCAGCCCCATCCAGAAATAGGCTGCAGCTTCGCTCACCTCCTACCAATCAGTTTAGGCTCTGTGGCTTATGGAAAGAATTCAATCAGCAGTTACATAAAAATTTATTTTCGGTGGTCCTGAAAGTTCCCTTTGCCTCTTCAGTGTTTATTACTCTCAAGTACCTGTAAACAGCTACTAAAGACAGTGATTTGAAAAGTCACTTTTCTAGGGCAGCTTCTGAGAGAAGACTGAGATTGCCATTATGATACATCAGTTTTGTTGTGGATACCAAAGTTGAATGACATTCAAATTATAATAGATCTTAATGCATCAGTTATTGGAACTATAATGGTCACTGTAAGGTGGGACTGTTCTGCAGTCATCTTTTTTTGGGGGGGGCATTGGTAGGGGATGGACGTGGTGGTTTGGTTGTGTTGAAAAAATTTATACAATTCCAGGAAAATTTGCCTTGGTCCTATTCCTAATTTTCTTTCATCAATCAACTTGTCCATAGGATGTGTCTGTTAATTCCCCATCTTAATATCATTTGACCAGTGCTAACTTTGGACACGCACAAAACGTTCTGGATTAATCCAGTTTAGATCTCAGCAATGCCTTCTCCTAATCAGTGTTTCAGAAATCTTCTGAGAACATGAAAGGACAGGACCAGAGCTGGCCTAGAAGGAAGCACTCATCACAGACCTCTGCAACCCTGAGTGCATTGTTTCCCTTCTTCCCTCTCCTCCTCTGTCATTCTGATTGCAAATTCTTCCAAACAAGCAGCAAACCTTCCCAAAATTGCTGTATTACTGTGAGCTGAGACTTCTAGAACTGCAAGAAACATCATTTGTCTGAGACCTCCTGGTACCGCAGCTTACACAGACCTTAAAGGCTATGAACTAATACAGTGTTTACATGGACATTGTTAAAGCAAAGATGTCTCTTGCTGGGGATAATTAAGACACTGCTAAAGGCCAATCAACCAGCTGCTGAATTTCCAGTGGCAGCAACAGCTACATGTTACAGAATGCTTGTTAAAAAACAAAGTCAACAGCTCCAATCTCTCCCAGCAGAACAGGATTACATCATGGTTCAGCACAGAAGGGGCAGTTTCACCAACAATTTGATAAGGCCAAGAAAGAACATCACATGTCAGTATATCTTCAGGAAGCCCTTATCTCTCTGCTCAGAACTTAAAAACATTAATTTTCTGCACTCTCAGTAATCAGCTTATCAGCTCCCTTAGCCATGGAGCAGCTCAAATGCCCCAGTGATTAGTCAGCTCCAAGGTACATGAAGTAGCATGGACTGGATTTTGCCTGAAACATCTCGATACAGCCAACTCCACTCAAGGAACATTAGAAGAAAAACAACAGTGGCTGTTTTATTATCAGAGGAATAATTAAATGCAAGCTGGATTTAGCACTACAACTGAGAAATCAATTGTATCTTCTCATTTTCTCTCCATTTACTTTATTATGTGATTGTTGCTGGCTCCAAGACATCAAGGTGAAGAATTAAAGGGCAAAAAGCCTTCGTTTGAGTAGTTTAGGTTAAATCCTTACTTCTAACATAAAAGAGAGAAGAATCAGACATGAGGCTGCTATTTGTTTTCTACCTCACCTTGCAGTGATGCAGTGCAACAAACAGAAAAACAAGGCAGGCACGATGAGTACCCCTTCACAACAATTTAGGCATAAAGTGTAAGAAAAAACAAGTAGAGATGTTAAAAATACTTCCAGAAGTATCCCAGTCTACTGAACTTGAGTATAGCACTTATGTCTCTCCCCCTTCCAGAGAAAGTGACAATTTCAAGCCATTTTAGAGCACTGCAGTGTCATAGCACCACAAAAAACAGCTTGAGGCATCAATACAAAGCTTGAAAAAGGATAACAGTAGGAAAGGGGGCAGCAGCTGTCCCACTGCTGAAGTCCACCCATAGCCCAAGTACCTTCACATGCGGTCTGTTCAGTCCGGGCAACTAAGCTTCGCCCCTGCCTGCCCTCCCAGAGAGGCCTGACTCTGCTTGAGAGACTGACTTCAATGAAGATACAAACTAGATTCCACCGAGTTTTGAATAAAAATATTTATACTGAATGCACGCAATTTCATTTCTCCTCCTTGCAGGGCAGGCTGTGTTAACAGAAGCATCCAAATGTTCATCTCAGGTGGCCAGTTTCCACTTGCCTCAGCACTCTCTACAGGCAGCAACTCCTTTTTTTTTAGTTGAAATTTTATACTACTTGCATTGTTTTGCTCAAAACCAGCTTTATTTTCCCGTCTAACCTTGGATTTTGCTGGTTTTCTATCTTGCAGTACTGGAAAAGAGACTTGATTTCCCACGGGAACAAAAATCTCCTGTAGCTTTTTTCACACTTACACAGAGGTTGATTTCATAAACTACAAAGGACAAGTCCCTAGAGGGAAAAGGTTGCCTTCAGAACACGTGGTGCATGTGGCTCTGTCCTTATTGCAGACACAGAACTGCACACACAGGCAAAACTCATCATGCACTGCATGGGAATTTCCTTTGCCAAGTTTGGACAATTGGTCCATTTCTAGCGGAGGAGAAGGAGAGGCAGGAAAAAAGCCGATTCCTCTTACTTAAACACAGTGTGCACTTTCAGCAGAGTTAACAGGCCGGATGGTAAAAGCTGCAGAATATTCAACTCGTGTCATTCCAGCTGAAAAACAGCCCCAAATTCTAAAAAGGGCTAAAATGTTACCCAGAACATCCTGTCCCTGAACAGAGCAGTTGGATAAGCTTTGCCCAGGTTAGTGCTCACACCTGTGCTAGAAAGGCTGCATGAATCTTCCCAAGGAGGCAAACTATGCTAGAAGGAAAAAGAAAAATAAAAGAAAGAGCAGCCCCACTGTCCAAGAGAGGAATGAGATCTCTTATCTGAGGTCAAGACCAGGCACCCAGTGCTCTGGAGGAATCCTGCTGCTGCACACAGCTCAAGAGAATAACCAGTTCACAGCTCCACATATGACTAGATAAAACAGGCCTCAAATGTGCTCTGCTGTCCCTATTATGCATCCTCTTGAGGGGCTGTCACACAGAACCACTTCAGTTGTTGTTCCTCATTGTTACTATTTCCTCATGAGATGCCTCCCAGTACTGCTGCAAAAAATTCCCAAGCCAACTCCAACTTCATGCTAAAAGATGCAGCAGTAATGCTGCTGTAGATAAGACAGATGTATATAATGTACACACCCACCAAACAGAGAGCACCCGGACACATTTCCACCAGCTAACACAACAGAAGATAGTTCATCTCCTCTCACTGGCAGCGTCAAATACTCCCACACCTCAATGGAAGATTCAGCTCACTCATTCTCTGACCATAAGTGATCATGGACAGTGTGTTAGAAGAGTCATTTAGTTAAAAAAACATTGAAGTTTAAGTGATTTGCAAGCCCTTACAATGAATCTGAACTGAGCATTGGCAATTGGATGATGGGCACTTAAAGACTCCAAATAAAATGTGATGCAGATTGAAGAACTAAATGCACCATGAGGTGCATAATTCTTCAACTGTTAGAATGAGGTACAAGTAAAATTCTACCTTAATTTCCCCCCTGTGTTTAGACAGCATTATCAGGGGTGTGGCATGGTCACATAACTCACAGATTAATAACCACACAGAGGAGGGATGGGCAGAGAAAGCCAGTTGTGCCTTCGCATATTTGGTAAAGCTACACTGAAAACAAAACCTCTGATTTTGAGGTCTTTCTTGCAGCTTCATTTTCAGCTAGGGCTGAGGGGGTTATTTCATGCTTCAGTAGTTGCACTAATAGAACCACACCGTGGTAGCTGAGTGAGATTTTCCTGGTTGTGAACACCAATGGCTGGAAGAGTTGGGCTAATCTGAATTAACCTATACTGCATAAATACACTTGAGTCCATAAATACAGGATGACATTAGCACGTATTCTTAGCAAGCTAACTCAAATTTAGACACTGTAAAAGCCTGGGGGAAGTAAGGACGAAAGTTAATTCAAAAATTCAAATGGGAAAACCAAACCTACATATATACTTAGAGACAGTTGTAATTTGTGTGCGTGAGTGCTAGCTAATTCTCTGCTGGCATTCTCACAGGGAAAATAAAAACCCAAAACAAGGAAAGAGAGATTACTACCATAACAATGCCAGCAGGTCATCAGCCTTCTTCAGGTAGAAATTCTAGGTGAGGACTAAAATTTGCCAGAAGGAAATGAACCAACTTTGCAGTAGGGTCTAAATTGGTTCATGTAATTGCTCAATATCCTGAGCTTGAACCTGAGGCACAAACATGCAGGACTGAAGTGAACAGCAACAA
>JAWWES010000011.1:22360273-22380306 GCA_035583135.1 Lophotriccus pileatus | reverse complement strand
ATGGATCTTTGAAAGATGCTTCCTCCTGTTGAGAAAAAGGAAGTCTAGAGTGTTCACCCTGTTCCAGGGGAACATTCAGACACCCAGCTCTAAGCTGCCACTGCGGTTTTCACAGCAGAGGACACATCACATACCCAGGAGGAACTGAACAGGTTACTATCCACAGCCTTGTCATTAACTGAGCCAAGCACCTTGTGTGTTAGATACTTCACAAATACTCATTTGAATGGGTGCCCATACGATGGATTGTCCATAAAGGTTTTCCAGGCTATGAATTTTTCAAGTTTCAGCTGCAACTGTTGCTTCTGGTGCCATCTGTGAGTTGTGGGGCTTTTTTTGTTGGTGGTTTCCCATTACTTAGAGCAACTACAACTATCCCAGCCTTCCTGGGTGACTCCTAAATTTGCTAGGATGATTCTTAAACTGTGATAATGGAGTTTAGCACAAATACTTGTGCAAACACAGTTGCAGAAATACTGTGTTTATTTCAGCCAGTACAAAAACATTGTTTCTTCACTTCAGCACAGTAATTACCAGCTTCCAGGGTCTGAGTGATCAGGATGCCCAGAAACTGGATCATACCTCTAATATTAACCACAAAAGTGGAAGCAAAGAGGAAGGAAAAAGTAGCAGAGTTGCTGCCATGCTCTTCAGATACCTTTCAATATTAAAATGACTCCGCACAGATGACACAAGCTTGGCAGCCTTACTGCAAGAAAAAAACCTGCATGTCTGTTTTTCTCCTGCTTTAAATTCAGCTCAGATCATCTGAGAAACGTTATGTCAACAGAAGAGTTGTGATATCCGTGAGCTGGAAACAGGCAACAAGAAAGGGTTAAAATTTAAACCTACTATAAGAGGTTCCACACAGCAATTACAAAAATAAGTACTCTTAACTAAAGGGATTTTCTGAAAAGGAAGAATTTTGATCACGTTTATGATATAAAGTAGGAAATTGATTAATATTTGGCATTTACTTGCTCAGCCTGAGGTCACCAATGAGACTAAACAACAACAAAGGAAAGAACAAAGGGGAGGAGAAATCAAACTGAGCTGTAAAATAGCAAGAAGTTGTAAAATTTAGATACATGCAAATAGGTTCCTGAAAAATGTACCTGGAGAGCATTAAATCTACACTACTACTTAGAGCCAGTAATTCAGAAGTCAGGAAAGACCCAGACTGAGTTACAACTACAAATCATCCTTTGTCTAGTTGTAGGCAAGTTAGTCCTCAATTAGGTGATCAGTTTGGGTTTTCCCCCTTAACTGAGTAAACAATTGATAGATACAAATCTTAGTGTTCCATCCTAGTTTTCCTTGACTTGTGTCTTACAGGATCTAAACAGCTCCAGCCCTTTCAACACGTGACCTCTCCCTGCTGTAGCACTTGGGTGATCTGGGGAGGTGAGATACCTTGGCTTCTCTGCATCGCTGGGCAATAGTTTGCTGCACAGAGAACACAAACTATCAGCCACTCAAGTTATGCAATGGGCAGTCAAACCCCCACACCTTCTGTGTTCAGGATCAGCAGAAATTGAATTCAGCATTTTCTGCTGCTGTGCTGAGCAGGAGATTAAACTCCGGGGGGGGGTTTCATTCACTTCCACTGAGGAGTTCTTCGAAGGAGGGAACATTGACCTGGTGTATCAGGAAAATGTGATCCTCAGGGTCATTTCAGCCATTCTCCACCACTAGAAATTAGATAATCAGCATCTTCCAGAATGAAGATGGCTAATATTAGTTATATAGGTTAGAGAACAGAAAAGATACACTCGTTTCTGTCCATAAATTGAGCTACAATCAGCACAAAAATCTTCAAATACACAGGAATACTGCATTAATGAACATTAAAAGTATATTGCTATTCTATTTTGTTGCCAATTACTCTTAAATTTCCATCTGCACTTCTAGGAAAGATGGAAATTTTCTTTTAGAGAAAACTACTTATGCTTATGAGAAGACTGAGAAGCTGGAAATGAGATCATGCACAGATGGAGAGGTTCTGTTTCCACGTTGCTACTTAGTAGTTTCATTGGGCTTCCCAGACTTTTGTGCTGTGACAAGTGCCCTCTACTTCAAAGAGGTTCTGCACCTAAACAAAGAGCACTCACCTTGAGTTATTTGCCTTATTCTTATATACTTTGTTTAAGCCACAAGTCTCTCAAGCAAAGGCTGTAATACATCTCTGCAACACTGAAATTTGAACTGTAATTCAATTGGAAGTCAAGGTATTACAGCCAAACAAGTTAATGTCTCCTGCCTTGCACAGATGGCACAGCACAGTAAATCTCGCTCTTCTTTCTATCAGAAAATGGGAAACTGGAAAGATGGCAAATCTCTGGCTTGCTAACAAGATGTTGAGAGGGGGAAGTAATAAAACTTTGCCATGACTTTCAACGATATGGAAATAAAAATAGTTTTAATAACTAACCTAGAACTTTCAGGAAGGCTGTCAATATAGGTATTTAACCTCTCCCGTAACATTTTTACTAAATCACTGAGAGATCACATGAGCATTACATCACAGATGAGGGCCTTTTCTAGAACATGAAGAAGTTATGAATTAAAAGCAGATAAATTACGATGCTTCCTCTACTGACTCTTCCAGCACCTCCAGGAGACTGACAACTGCAACATTGCCTGGATCACGAGGCTGTGAATAAGGCTCAGAGTAATTCAGGGATGTTTACATTTCATCCATGACTCCCTGCGTCCCTCAGATTCCACCCAAAAGTTTCCATACTGTATTAATTTGGTGTGGGGTCCTTACAAGCAGTAGATTTAATCGGTATGAACTAGGGGGAACCAAAGATGAAATCCCTGATAAGTATTCTTCAGCAGAGTGGGCAAACAACGCCTCCCACAGAACGACAAGGTAAAAGAACTATTAGCCAAAGGAAATTGCTTGGCAACCAAGTCACAGTCCCTCTTCAAAACAGGTTGTCTAGAAAGCTTAGGACAACATATTCCCCAGCTGAAAACATGCCACCCTGAAAGCAGGTGAAAAGCAGCCTCCTTCTTTCAATAACACATATATTTAAATGATGTAAGAAATTCTCATTATATTTGATGCCAAAATACACAAGCTCCTGCTATCCAAAGAACATTCCCTTTCTTTCAGGCAAAGCACAGTAGACACCAAGAAATTAATTTTTAAGAAGACTGCATGCAGGAAATAACTTTTGAAGTGCTTGCCATCTCAGCAGGCAGGTGTGAGACTGGAGCATTTTTTTGAATTGGCAATTGTGATGTACACGTGTGTTCAAGAACTCACGTCAAAATGAGACATACAGCCCTGCTTTATATTCCAAACAGCCACTGTTCAAGTGCCACCATTTATCTCTGCAAACTTTTCATACAGACAGGTTTTGAGCCTTGACTTGTACAACATCAAGTGTTTTATACTCACAGGTACAGTGCTCAAGCCTTGATTTATATCTCAGTATCTTATACTCACTAGCACACAATTCAAGCCTTGATTTATAGCTGGGTTGAGAGGACCAATTCAGATAAAACACTGTTCAGCCAGACCTTCCCCCTTTCCCATGATCCAACACAAAGACTGACCTTTTCTATGTAGTCTCAGAGAGCTATGCCCAACGTTTTTCTTCCCTTTTGTGGAAGCTATTTCGCTCAGCAGAATCCCAGTTTTTCTCTAGTATCCTCTCAAGAACCTACACAAAAGTTCATTTAGCTCCTTAAAGTTTCAGCAAGTTCATACAACATAGGTTGTTTGATTTCTTCCTCTCACAAAAATGGAGACCAGCAGATATCACCTCTTCAATTCCCTATTTCTTTAGGCTGTTTTAAGAAACATAATTACAGACAATGTCTTCCAACACCAATAGCTACAGCTATCTTATGGTAAGAGCACCTGGGTTTGCAAGAAAAGCTTAACATTAAAAAACTTGAACATTATGGTTTTTAAATTAAAAAATGCTTAATGAAAAAGTTCATTATATTTGTCATTAAGCCCTTGAATCATAAATTTTACTGTCAGCCAAAAATAGAGAACCTGACTAAAACATGAAGAGTTGCTACCCAGACTTATTGCATTTATGTAACCATGAAACCTTAATCATATAACCAGCAGACCTTGATCAGTTTGACAAGAGGAAGGGTCCCCAAGGGATGATGTTCCTGCGAGCCTCATGTACACAAGCAGCAATAGGGCAGATATTCCTCCTGAAGGGAAATCTGCAGCCTCAGCCAACCTTTGCTCTGCACAAAATGCCTTTATTTCAGGACCAAACAAAAAAAAGTTTTCATCAAGCAGGATTTGAGCACAAGAACAAAGCCACAAGAAAAGATTTCACTAGACCTGCTCTTCAGAGAAGGCTTAAAACAAAAGGTGTCTTCAAGGAGCGCCAGAAGAACTGGGGTGTGGGGAGGAAAGGTGTGTTGCCCATGAGGAAGTCAAAGGAATTTTCTTCCAATTACTATTTTTATGCAGACCAAAGAGTTGACTCAGCCTTGGTCCCACTGAGGGATTTAGAACCCACCTTACACTAACTGGCCCCACTAAGACATACACTTTATCTCAGACCTGCTTTCAGAGACTTCCATCTCTGCCCATTCACATGCATTCCATATCAAGACAGAATTGCACTCATCTGTACCAGCAGGGGAGGAATGACAGCAGAGCCACTGAGCTGCCCAACTCACCAGAGAAGCAGCTTGCCAGCCTGGCACGTGAAATCCTGTGGCCTCTGAAATCCCCAAGCAAAATCTTAACTGCAAGGCCATACCATTGCTTTTCTGATTCCCCTTTAGCAGCTTAGTTCTCAATTATAAAAACACTTTCTACGTTACAGCCTCCTCATCGCTTTCTCCTGAAAGTTCTTCTGAAGTTATTTAAGCCTTTATTCCATAAAAAACCTCTGAATGAATTCCAGGTCATCACCACAGAAGAGCACTCCACTCACATAGCACTGTTTCCTCCGAGGTAATTTTCATCCTTCAATTATCCCATAGCTTGAATCATCCTCCATAAGAAGCCCACAACAGAAGCACAACTCAAAGCTGTGCACTTCAATAAAACAGAGAATAATACAAACTGTATTCACAGGACTGCCCTTTGAGAAATCTCATGTACACAGAGGATTAAAAAAATAAAACTTCATTTTTGCCTTCCCTAGTTAGGTTAAAACGTCCTTTTAAACGTAAACTGTTCACAGTTACACAACTGCAAGGTCACCACAGGCCATCTTATCTCAGTTTAAATATCTTAAAATACTTTCACTTACTGAAGTTCTCAAATTTGCACTTTGCTGGGGACAGTTGTTGCAAAACGTATGTTCTGCTTGGGCATTTTTCTTCTTGGAACACACATGAGCAGGGCCAGAGAAGGATCCCACGTGCTATGAACACAAGGCAGGAGGCAGGCAGTGTACATGGGAAAGTAAAAACTAACACATTTGAAAATCTGCTGCAGGTTCAGGCAATTGACTGTCAGTGACAGAAGGTAACTCACAAGTTGATGCAGGGCTACAGCAGCAAATAGAGAGGAACAAGTACACAATCTTCCAACTTGTCTGCTTCAGTTGACAGGTAATTAATATGAAAAAGAAAATATGAGTATAAGCCTAATCCCTTTACTGTTGACATAGTAAGCTATAAGAATGTGCATACCCTGCTTTTAGCAATAGGCTGGAAAGCCCCAGTCTGCTAAAAGTACTACACAACACAGCACACTGAAGCACTGGTTTCTGTTGTCAGCCAGAACCTCCCTGCATCCACATTTTCCACAGAGCTGCGTGCAGCTGCCAGGCAGCACATTCTGCATCCCCCACCTCTGACACACTGGGCACCTCTTGCTAGCCCGTTCCACCTTGCTGTGCCAGTCTGAAAGGCTGGCTCCATCTTCCCAAGAGCTTCATGTCCTAGAGTCCAAGTGACAGGGTGGCTTCCGGGCCATTACAGGAAGAATGGAACTGGGAATCTGTAAAGTCAAAAGCCTGTTTTACCACAGCCTCAAAGATCTAACCATGCGTAGTTACATTTCTCTCTGGTGCTGCAGGTAGAAGGCAGAGGCAATGCAACCCCCGGGGGTGGAAGCAGCAGCCACAGGGCAAGGACACAGCCACAGCCCGAGCTAAAGCAAACACGGCATCCCTTCAGACTGAGAATGCCTTAAGTAGCAGTCACAGGTTTTCAGAATTGCACTGAAAGTCCGGATTTTCTAAATTCCTTAAAACCTGCAAAATATCCTTCTGGGTAGTTCGACACATTTTTGCTACAGACCATTCCAAAGTTCCAGAGACCAAGCAGTCAACAAGATCTACAGAAAGGACTGAACTTTGCTGACACTAACCTAAACATGACCAAAGTCTCCTGATTTTTCCTGCCTTATGAGAAGTAAAATTTACCATATAGTATTTATAAAATATCTCAGGTGGAACAGCTCCTTTTCCAAGCACTCAGCAACAGCAAAGGCATGAAAGACCATGCAGACAGAATTCAATATCATGAAATCTAATAACCTAATTTTTTTTCCTTTGATGTTAGTAAGCAGACCATTTAGACTTTGCTTTGCACATAGATCTGAGAACAATGACTTTCATGACAATGAATAAACACATCTGCAGAACAAACTGCTGATTGAAGATAAATAAAAATACAGTATCAGAGAAATAAAATGCTGTAATGCATGATTTAATAGCAGGAAACCATTTCACCCTGTGGCTTATCTTTGGTTTTCCTGTATAAATTGACCAGATAGTAAAACATCAGAAAGCAAGCCACAGGGCCAAAAATTTCCAGATCAAAGATGCAATGGAATGCTCCAAGGACCCCATTTTGCTAAGAACAATGGAATTTGAAGAGGCAGCTAATGGCCTGGGTTTAAAGAAGCCAATAGCTGAATATTTAACTGTAGAAAAGCATGAGAAGAGTCAACCTTGGCTGCAACTTGTTTGTACCATATCAGAAGTGCAATGCAAGAGTGCCAACCTCTTCACAAAGCTGAACCCAAGAAAAGGTCCAGCCTAGATGGCATATTTAGGCTGCTTACAGGATATTCTGTTATGGATGGTGCAAGTGATAGAAGCTAGACCTTTCTGTTCTTTCCAACGTGCACAGAGGAAAAAAAAAATGCAAACTGTCCCAACACTAAAAACACAAGACTTGTGTAAATTCACTTCTGCCACTTCTATTCTTCCACCTGCATCAGATTTGGTTTTGAAACTTTCTAGTCTCCTTCTAGGCTAGGGGAGAAACTGGTAACAACACAGAGATGTCACCAGGAAACAGTAACAGGTTTGAACTTCTATGTTTGTGTCTCTCTGCTGTCTTAGATATGGGATCAATCCTAGGGTACCCCCAGTATTTCAACAGCAGCTTTCCTCTCGTGCCTTCATTAGAGCCCCTTCTAAAACAATCCCCACGAATGCTGCCCAAGCCACTATTCAGCAGGCAATTTCTAATGAACCCTGAACCTTCACCAAGCTGTGGAGGCACTTTGGCCAGCCAGAGCCCAGCCTCCCAGGTGTGTCTCTGCAATCAGCCATCAATGCCCACAGCGATACAGCTGGGCCTGGGGGCTCAGGCATCTACCCATCTCATCCCCATCAACTGCTGCTGCTGCAACCTCCTTCAGAAAAACAGCTGAGGAGAAGGTAATGGCCAACTTCAGTCTCACTTGTTGCTTAGCCTTTCTTTAGCAAACTCCTCTAATAAACAGCTGGTGCAATGCGCGAACTGAGAGCCAAGTACCCAGGCCACAGCCAGAGCAGACTGGCTGGCAGATCACCTCTGGCAGCCAGCAAGACACAGGCACACCAGTCCTTGCCTCAACAGGGCCCCTGTGCTCCGTGCCCATCAGAGAGCCACAGCTGCCAGCAACAACAGGCAAAGCAACCTAACATTTTTGCCATGTTTTAGACCTCATTTAATCACCTTTCCCTTTCCCAAGTCACTTAGGATGACATTTCCCACAAAGACTGTCTCAGACTTGGGATTTTTCTTCCAACCACACAGAGAGTTTATTTCCTCAGTGAAAGAACACTGTTTTGTCAACAATTTTAAACAACTGTTAAGTCTAAAAGCTTTTATATCCATCTGCTTTTGAGCAGAGACTGGAAATTATCAAGCTGTCAGGAATGTTGCTTATTTAGCCCTCTAAAATCTTTCAAAATTGGCAGTGTTAAGCCTGTATAAAGCTGCTGCTTGCCCATGCTCTGAACTGACAGGTTAGAATCTGGCAGCTCAATTTCCTGAAGTTGCCATCTGCCCTGAGCATTCTTCCATCCAAGAGTGAGTAGCACTTCCTTCACAGTTGCTGCTTTCAGTGCCTCTCAAGCTGGACTAAAGAAAAGAGGGCTGGATTCCTGTATTTTTACACTCACATCAAAGTCCTGGCTGTTTGTGCACAGGAGAAAAAGCACAAGTCCACTCAAAACCAGACTTCATGAACCATAAATCAGAGTCTAAGCACAGAGCTAACTCTCCCAATTGCATCTTCCTGCTCCTCTGTACACTCAAATCACTTGGAATTCCTCCGAAGACCAACTGCTACTTGTAACTGCAGTGTTACTTTCTCTCCTGCCTTTATGCAATGGACACTAATACCAGGCTGTACCTTAGCAGGTAAATTCTAAAATACCTATGTTTCTACAGAGATGCCAGAATTCTCAAAACAATACAATTCTACAACCAAAGAAGCAACAGTCACTTTTTATTCCAATGCATGCAATTAAACCCAGTTACATGCAGGATAGTTTCATCGGCAGAATTACTGACAAAAATAACACACATTCCTAATTACACAATGGCTTTAATTGACTCTTGTCAGCTTATGTTTGTATTGCTCAGCAAGTCTGACTGCTTAGTATCATTTTAAAGTAATAATCTATATGATTTGTACCGATTTTTACTGGAGAGAAAGGAAGATACAGGTCAAATATTCCAACTGCTGTACTTCACAGGAGTTAGGAAAGGAGCATTTGCTAGTTATTCACCTGACTTCAGTCGTGAAAGTGTGAATTTTTCTGCTTCATGGAAACATGGAACATTGTGCTAGCCAGTGAGTACAAACCACATTCACATTGCATACATGTAACATGAAAAATAAAAACCAACCCTTACCCCTCATGAGCAGGATTAGGCACTGCAGACAACCCTCAGCACAACAGGTTCTCACAGAGCCATGCTCCATTACCTGCAACCAGCATAAACTGGGACCAGCACAAGAGATTAAAATATCCAGAGCCAGCAGCAGAATTAACAAACACTTCACCACCACCCCTCTTCCCAAGGGATGATCGCTCGCTCAGGAAGACCCTTGGGCACTTCAGCAGCAGCACCTGTGGGCAAAGCAACAGCTCTGTTTTTAAGCCCATCAGACCCTTCCTTCCTCTCACAGCTGTTTTGTGTCCATGACTTATCACCACACTGGGTGGGACCAGCCAGCTTCATTTCTAGGTTCAGTAGCTCAAGAACAGGGTCACCACCACCACCTCCAAACTTTCAACAGGGTATTTTGGATGAATAGTTTGCAAGTTCCTTTTTCTTTAATCACATGAATTGACAAAATTAATAAGGTCCCATTGTGTGAAATGGAATAAAAACATTTCAGAGCAAGTGTTCAGTAAATTAAGCATTTAAAGAGTTCACTTATTTTCTTTAAGCTGAAGTCTCAAATGTGCCTTCTTCACACTCCTAATGTGGCTGGAGTCACATCTTGTCCTCAGACACCCCTGAGAACATGATTTTTAGTTTCAGAAAGAAAAAGGCAGCAGAGACTAACAATGAAAACTTCTTCTTAATCTACTAAAAAGAAAGAACAAAACCTAAACTGAAAGCCTGGATTCCAGATGTTAGATTTTATTTATTTTAACAGAGACCATAACTGAGTGGCCTCCTTCCTTTTTACTGCTATAGCAATCCCCTGTCTATAGTGAAGCCAGGTAGAATACACAGAAAAACTCCTAAAAGTAATTTTTCAAGTAAGCTATTCTTGTGACTTTCCCACTAGAACCAGGCCTTCAGGTCCTTTGAAATGAGAGCTCTGTGGTACCACACCAGCCCCTCCTAGACTGCAGTTATTTGCCACCATGAAAACAATGCACATAATTGAGCACAGAGTTTGCTTGCAATGAGGAACATCTGCTCATGAAACACACATCCATCTCAGCTCATCAAAAACGCTTCAGTAAAATGTTTCAAGGTTATCATCTTTTGGCTCTGAATAAATTGCGTTTTTATATCACACCTCTTCCCTCTCCCATGTGGATTCCAGCTAAGGAAGGACACAAAAAAGGCACACCAAAATCTGTATAACCTACAGTCTGGATCAGCATCCAGACCTGAAAGGTTCTCTTTGCATCACTATAGTGTGGGATTAATTGTGCACCTACATGTTGACAAAATATGTACAGCTTTTAACAATTACTCCTATCTGTTCAGAACAGGAAAGAATTCAGGGAAAGCATAAGGTTTAACAGTCAGCATGTAGCATTTTTTGGCCTTTGTTCATGGCCAGACTGCCTGGAAGCTCCAGAAGAACAAACCCAAATTCAAGCACAGACTCCTACAGCGTGCCTGGCTGGAGTGCCAGCACTGACAGTAAGAGCAGTTGGTTGACCCACACATATGGAGAAGCTTCACACTTTTCATTTGTCTTTTCTGAAAATAAACAAGTGCTAAAAAAGCAAAACCCCTGATATTTTCTGAACATGCCTCGGCTTGGCCTTTTCTGGATTGGAGCTCAGGAAATGCCAGGTTTGGCATGGCAGCTGACAGGTTCTGTGACCTCAGGTCAATCAATCCACTTTCACACCTTCATCTCCCTCACAGACCTTTTTTGAACTACAACATTCTTTAGACACAATTTGTCTTTTAATATGCCTGTATACAATATCCCAATAAAATCAGGTCACCATCAAGCTCTAACATCAGCTCGAGCCTGAAGGCATTCTAACACTATTTTTATTCAGACAAATTCATTTTTAGTTTAAGAGTGCTGGAAGACTGTTGAGACCTACTGAACTGCACGGAAATGCAAACTGGCTTTCTTGAGAAACACTTGAATTTTTATGAGCCGAGCATAGAGTGGTAAGAGATTCCCCAACTACAGTGAGCTGTAAAACTAAATGTTTCTTTCATTTGTGCTTATGCTTAAGTGTGTTGTCTGTTAGTTGTTGAAGTTTAAACTGTTTCATAAAATAACAAGTTACTTTTATTATCCCTTTGCAATGTTCCATAATTACTCTATAAAGGCAAAGGCATTTATCGATCATATGTAATTACCTTCAGTGCAAAGACATATTTGTGAAAATTAAGAAATACTTTTAACTATTCCAAGAACATATTTCTTTTTTTCCCCTTACTATCACACTTACAGAGAAATAACACCCATAATAAACAAACACATTAGAACAACAGGTACTTGGACAGGTTATCACAGGTACCTCATGTTTACATGTCAAAGACCCTTCAGCTTTTCTTGGATCTCTGTCCCAAATCCTCCAGAGGCAAGAAAGTGCTGATTTGTCAGTTTTAAGGGTCAGAATTTGAGGCAAAGAAACCAAATTGGCACATCCTACCCCAGCTGATACCCTTGAACAGGATGGAAAACCCCCTTCTCTATTTTAGCCAGTACATTTGCACAGGACCCTAAGTCTGCTTGCCAAATTTCATTTGCAAATCAGGGCTTCAGCTGACAGAACTAAAAAAATTACATCTTATATATATATATATATATATTTGCATATATACACACACTCTTCCCTCCAGTGGTATTTTTTACTCCTGGTTCTGACTGATTGAACACCCAAAGATCAGTGAATTCCATTACATTCTTTTTCTGGGTATTCTATTAGTTCCTTGATTACTTCATTAAGTTTAGGGTAAACCCTAAAAGTATCTGAGATGAAGGAAGAAGCTACACTGGAAGAATACTGAGGAGATACACTACACAAATTCCTGTCAATATCTCCCCCCTCAGAAGGAAGCAGTATTAACTCAGAAAGTCTGCAGTAAGTATGAGCTGTACCAAGGCAGTTACTGCTGACAGCACAGTGTGTCCCCAGCAGCTCACTGTGGCACTGCAAAGGGCTTGCTCTTCGTTAACTCCACTATTTGCAACATAAGGCAACACGTGGAGGACTGGCCTTAAGATACCAACTCAAGGTCAAACAAGATTCCTGAGAAATCCACTCAGATCTCCTCTGACTCCAGGATCAGAGGTCTTGGTCTTAAGATGGCACTTCTAGAAAATTTGACCATCAAGGAATATCTTTTCAACTATTCAGAAGGCATCTAATCAAAGCTCTTGTAATATTTTAGGAACACCATGGGCAGGGAGCCTTTGCACCATCACCTAGGCTGTCAGACTTCACGCAGCCAGGAGAGAAACGACACTGCAGAGAACTAATTAAGGTGTTGAAAACCATTCTCTGAAGAGTTTCCCTTATTTAGATTTACAGGCAGCCCAGAGCAGGAGTCTCATTCCAGCTGTCCATTCCATAAAACTCAGAAAGTGAGCACCCAGAGAAAGCTTGCTGTAGTCTGCAGCAAACACAGGGGGAACAAGCAGCGTAATTGGTCCCTCACTTTCAGTGCCAGGAATATTCTATTTCATTTTGCTTGACTGACAGAAATCAGCACTGATTCAAAAAAGGAAATTCAAGCATTAAATTTGATTTCCACGGAAAGGGCCAAGGTGGTCGTGGCTGAAAACAGAAAAACTGAGAGGCAGCACAGAAGGAAAACACACAAATAGGGAAGTGATTTGTCTGTGTCTTCACACTACCTTCAAACAACACAGTGCACAGAGCCTCAAAGTGCCAGTCATGGTCACACAAGCAAAGAAATTCCATCAGATGCCATCCATCTCCTTTTTCCCTAATGTTCTTGAAACTCATGGGGATCCTAATCATTTGCCCTGAAACTTCTCTTTGTTTCTTTTGAGGGTATGAGAAGCAATGCCAAATTCCTGTGCCTCTCTGCCAGTGCAACTCTATTCTTGCTTTTCTAAAAAAACCAGTCAATAAATATCAGCATAACAGAGCAAGTCCTCAGTGAATTGGTGAATTCCAGCAAATGCTTTTGTTGCATGGATTCATTTATCTCATTTGAAATAGCTTCACTGGGAGAGCATGAGCTGATGGAAGCCAAATCAGCAAAAAAGTCTTACCTACCTCCAAGTCAGATTCCAACTCCAAATAAACAAGCCCACTACAGTTCCTTTAGGAGTCAGAGGTCCCTTGGCATCTTTGGGACTTGGAGCACTTCACATATATGGGCCCTGGTGGTCTGCAAACATCCCCTTGGAAGATCAGCGCACTGCTTTGTTCACTGTTCCTGTAACAGCTCAGGTTTTGTGCTTTTCTTTGGTCAATTATAACAGCAGCAAAACTCCTCAGTTACAGCAGGAGTTGTGAGACTTTACAGAACAAGTCTGAAGAGCTCCACTGGTTATTTTAGTCAGCCCTGTCTATATAATTTGAACAGTGAAAGCCTGAAGCTGTTTCAGAGCTTTCCTTAGAGTTCACTGGTAAAAGTAACAAGACATCAGAATCTGGTTATCGTTTGGCCAGGATAGTTTTAATAACTTAACATTTAGTTTTTATTTATTTATTACTGCTACTCCTAGCAAAAGCAGCAATCATATTTTTTTTAATAAGCCATTTAAGCATATTTCAGTGTCTTACATTTTCTCCTTAGCAAACAAACATTTTATTACTTCTGAAATTCAAATATTATTAGAAGTACCATTTAGTATTTAGACCAAAATCTAAAAATTAAACAGAAGAGTGCCTAGAATCAGTAGGCTGACAGCAAAGGTAAAGCATTTAAGGGGAATAAAAGACAAGCTGTAAAAGCCTGACCTACAACATTACTCCTTTCAAGAGCTGTGTCTTCAGCAGTAGTTACTCATGGGTTGATTCAGCCTAAATAAGTGTTCTTTCATTTCTAAAACGGAATATAGCCAGGAGTTACCAAATGGGACTCTACCAGTACTACAGCAGTGATGAAACTCCACTCTTCAAATTCTGGCTAGGAAAGGCATGGCAAAGGGATAAAATCTAAGCCACCATTTGGTTTTACAATTGCTTAGAGATAAGGATATCTCAGCAACAACCGACATTTTCAGAACAGACTCTACCAGGTAGAACATTTTGCTATTTTAATAATAAACATATTCATGCATAAATACTGTTACCTCTAGTCCAACTAGACTATCTAGATGGTACATTAAATGCTTTCATTTTCACATACAGGTCAAAGTTGGAGGACTTTGCTGTGAATTAACAAACATTCAACTGCTCTGTTTATCAGTTACCTGTACATTAAACATGCCTTTTCTGCTTCTTTTCCTAATCTCCATGCCAACAGTTACAGATCACTTGGAGGTAAGAGGGGGTGTGAATTGTCAGGAGCAGAAGAAAGCGAGGGCTAAACCTACTTGTTTTGATAGCTCCAGCAGCCTCTGTTTGCCTGCTGAGTCATTCACTCTAGACTTGACTTTTCTCTCTTCTAGGTGATGTTTATAAACAGCCTATCCCTTATAGCGCTGTCAGCTTCCCAAATGCTGGTTTGGATTTTACCATTCCCATCTTCAAATTTCCTCTAGACTTGAGGATAGCAAGGGTTTCACACACCAAAAAAAATATTCTGGTTAACACGTTTCCTCTCCTTCCTCTCCTGGTATTCTGGATAACCCGGATGGGGGCTTTTGACTTGTTTTAGTGTATGTTGGTGTCAGGGTAATGGGGAAACTAAATAATCTAAGTAATATAAATAAAGCAGCAAAGAAAACTTGACTTCCATGATCCAAGAAGGGGATATACCAGAACTGACTACTGCTGCCCATTCTTTTTGGTTAGAAGAACATGTACATCAATTCCTGAACAAAAGCCCACATCACAGGCATAGCTCTGTCTTCCCATGAAGGCTGCCAACAGCCTGTTAGCACTAATTGAGCAGAACCTGCAGGAATGTCGCAGGGTTGTTAAGCTTTAGGCAGGGAACTCCCAAAGACAAATTCTAAAACAAGGTTATGGATGAATGGTCACATATTGTACTACGTAGTTTTCCTTCATCATAAAACTTTGCAACCTATTCTCTACTTCTCAACTCCTTCTTTTCAACAGCTGACATGTGTCAGGCATCTCAGATGGTTCCACCAATCCTTTGTAGCCTTACATTGTCAACACTTGATCAAATGTTGTCAAGTCATCACTAACAAAACACTGGTTTCTTTAGAAAGAAAACAAGGTAGACGTAGGTAGTTAGCTTATAGCAAGAACTGGGACTTCTGTGCTACCATGGGGTAATCAATAAAAGATCTCCTGAGAAAGACTGAATTCCACACATTGCAAACCACTTATCTGCTTTTTTTTTTGAAACCTAAAGTCTTTAGAACCCTGATGCTGTTCCTCCGAAGAACTGCAACGCTGTAGAAAGTGCCACATTAAAATCTTCACACATCCAAATACCCCACATCTCACTGCTGGCCTGCAAGCTCTCAGTCTGCCATGCAAGCCACAGCAGGGCACTGAGCACAAACAGAAGGCTAAGACTCCCCCCTTGCAGTTCCTTCCACATGACTGGGCTCTCTAAGTGGCTCTGTATCAATGAAGAACATTCTCAGCAGTGACTGGCACCATGCTGCTGCCTATCCAGAGGGCAAGGCTTGCCCAGTTATTTGAAACACTGATTTTCTTTTCAGGACAAAACCCAATAGTTTTCAATTTCTATGCAAATTCTCGTATTTGTTTGCCTTGAAATTGCACACATAAAATATACCAATAGATACTAGAAGCAAGCAAGAGATCAAAATCCAGTTTTTATCCATTTGCAGCTACATTCCCAGAAAATCAGAAAGGAATCTTGAACCTCACACTGATCAAATGAGTTGAAAAGCATGGGAAAAACACTTTTCTGCGTGCAGAGATCAATTTTGAACTAGTTCTGACTTCTAAATCTTATGGGAACAGAAGGGTAAAGCTAGGATTAGGTCCAAGAATGTGTGTCACATTCCCTTGTTACCAAAACGTTGCAATTTTTCAGCCAAGCAAGTGACCCTCACAGAAATATGGTTTCCTTGGGGGAATCCAAGATCAACAGGTACAGCAATGGCTACATTCCACTTTTAAACAAATAACTGTTTCCCCCAGCTCCTGTGTAGCTACAGAAAGGACTACTGCCTTGAGAAGGTTTTACTATAAAGGAACAGTGTGTTGTAACACACAGGCAAAATATCCTTAAAGCTGTGATTACAGTGACAGAACAGTGCCAGATTCCAGCAGATCACACAGCTTGCTTCCACTGATACCAACGTATATTGAGTTACCCTTGCCTTTGACATAAAGCCTTGTTAGCTCAGCATTGTGAGACCGAATTTCAGACAAAATTATGTTCTTGTGTACAAAGAATGACCTGACAATTTATATGAGACCAGTTGTCTAGTTGCTAAGAGGAATTTGATAAAGATTTAATATCACAAGCATATTTTGAAATTGCAAACAACGTTGCTTATCATCCAGGAAATGATGGTTGATATTTCAGAACTGTGGTAAGCTCTGTCCCCAGGCCTTCCATGGTTGTTCGTTTTCATGTGTGTGAAGTCCAATCTCACCCTACAATCATACACAGGCTCTAACCACAATCATCACAAGTCCACTGGAGGCAGTTTACTTACATGACCACTTTTAATATCAGAAAGAGGAGCCATGAACACCTGACTAAAGAGTAGCAACCCTAGTATAAGCCACAGGAAGAACAAATCCCACTTCCAGCAAACCCCACAGCATGGTCCTGACTGCAGAGCTCCAAGAAACTCAAGGCTGGACTTGGCAAGGGTTTCCTTTAACTGTACAGACACAGTGGCTCAGGGGCAAACCTGACAACTGCAAAAGCCAAGGCCCACATTCACTAAGGGCTACCATCCTAAGCAATACCTAGCTGTACAGAACCATGTTAAATACAGGCTTAGAGATGCCATGAAAGAAAAATGGTCTTGACAAAACACTCTGTGGTTTCCACGTCCTTGCTTCATTCTGTACAGTAAGACCTACATCCACTTTCTGCAGCACAACACTCCTGGTTCAGCACAATTACATTTCACATACATAAAGAAGAACACTCTTGATGCAAGTAGATTCTTCCAAGATTCTTCGTTTAGTCACAGCTGATTAGGCCCAATGCATCAGAAATGCTTTACCATATACAATTACCACAGCATAGTGTGTTTCCCAAATCATCCCTCGAGTCACAACTATTTTCTGAAAGGGGAGTTTTGGACCTCGTGCTGTGAAGCCAGTCTAATTTCAGCTAATCAGATTTACCACAGAAGTGTCTCTAGTAATTTGACAGCTAATAACAGAATCATGCACATGCTTGAACACAGTTTGAGCTTTGCTCCAACTGCTGCCAAAACCACCACAGCTGAAAATCAAGTTAACATACCTGAATCCATCTCATGCTCAGCACACAGAGGGAACTAACAAGTTTCCTTAGACTAGGTATAGCCCAGGTTGTTGTGAATAACACACTGCTTGGACATCTGCTGCGATGTGATCTGCAGGCCTAGCAGAGAACTAAGGGATTAGAGCAGGAGGCATTTTACTGATGAATCACAACATATTTCAAGTGTTCAAATTTTGCACAGGCTTTCATACAACCTGTGTGCAAACTGGGAAGTGCACCTGATTAGTGTACTAAGGCTTAGCCTTTTAAGAGGAAGGGTAGAAATGGGCTGGACCCTAAAAGTATTTGCTACAGTTACATAACAGTACAAGGGCTGATATAGAAGTGAGAATATTCCACTTATCTGCTGTGTAATCCTCATTCCTTGATTTGTTGCTGTAGCTTAGGTATCACCTAATAACGACGACCTTCCCACTTCATCTCATTACAGCAAAACCACAGGTTAGGCAGCCTCAGAGCTCTGTAATTTGCCACCAACACAGGGCCTTCAGGGATCATATAAATATCCCAGGAACAACGACTGGTTTTGGGATGTGGTGTCTTCCTACCCAGAGCTAACTGTTCAGGTTTCTCCTTGAAGCTAAGCTTTGTGTTCAATGAAAGCATCCCTAGCATTCAGCTCGAGTCATCTTGTTGTCCCTTTTGAGTGTAGAAGTACTTGTAATAAACAATCAAACCAAATCAGCAAGCTCATCAAAACAATAGAGTTGTCTGATCAGCTGGTTGGTGATGTGAGGGATCAGTATCAAACACCGGACAGTTCTCACCCATGAAAATTTCTAAGCAGTTTTCCACACGGCCAAAATGCGTATTTTTGGGACAGGCTTAAACTGTAGTACACAAAAAAAGCTGCTGACTATAACAAAGCCCAGTAATTTCATTAAGTTATTTGAATTGATGTGGTAGAGATCAAAGTAGATGAGTTAATGCTTTCCCTGGCTTTGATCCAGGTAAGGTAAGATCTTATTAAAGATGCTCCACTCCTTCAGTCTAATAAATTAGTGACAGACCAGCTTATCTAGAAGACAGGTGACAAGGCTAATAGCATATATCATAAGAGCACAATTACTAAAACTAATAGAGGTCTTATTTCAGGCAAGTTATACACCTGTTGTCACCCAAACAGTCAGTGATTGAGGACACAGGAAGGCAAAGCTGAGAATGGTGGAAGGCTCAACAATCCTGGAGGTTTAAGAATAGTGTCATGGTATGAGCACAGCATGTCAATGTAATTCTAGAGGCAGTTCAGGAAATCTCAATTCAAACTCTGAATTTCTGACCTCTTTCACAGGTATTAGTTGCTCTGAAGCAAGCTTTGTCACAGCTATCAGAGTTTGCAGACTAAATCTGGAGTTGTTTTAGAAAATATCCTTAACAAATGGCTAAAGAGACCATACAGTGTATTGTGTATTTTTATTATATATCTATTATATATATAACATGTTATATATATATATAAGTGTATTTGACAGTACATGAAACAGCAAGGCAAATACAAGTTAACTACAATCATTAATGAAGGAAGAGAATCTGTAAGTAGAGGAAAAAATTCTGCAAGGTATTTACAATGGATCACTGAAATATTTCAATATGATCCGTGCAAGAAAAAAATGTAGCAAAATACCAGCAAATTCCCTGCAGTCTGAGTAGATATGGGAGGTCCAAACCCATTAAAACCAGACTCAGAGTAGGCATGAACTGCTGTGCTTCCTGAGTCTGAAGGATGAGCATACAAACCCAGAAGGTAATTAGGCAAGGAAGGGTTAGTCAAGCACATCTTTTATTACTGCATCAGTACAGCCCCAGGATCTAGCAGAGCCTACAGTAACAAGAGGAGTAGCTGCTGCTTGAACTGGGATTCTATTAGGCTTCAAGTTCCTCTTGCTCACAAAAGGAGATCAACATAATAACAGGTGAGTGCCCAGTACTCCTGCCAGACCACCCTTCTCTGGTCCTTCATTTCCACCCTGAAAGTAGAAGATGAAGTTCACCCTCTCCTTGGATGATGTAAAGAATTTAGGGGGAACAGAACCAACCTTCAAGCTCATCCTTCTGAAAGGAATGTACAATGCAACTACTAAACTTTTTCTGCAGTATTTAAGGGATATGTTAAGCCTGGCTACAACAGGGTATCAGTCTTCCTATATCTTTAACACTACACTTGCTAGAACATACAGTAAACTATTCCCTCTTTTACTGCTTATACAACAAAAATAACCACAGTCCAGAAAACAGCTACAAGTTTTAACCTCATGAAGTCAAATTCCTAGCCAAGAGCCACCAATAAAGCAAAACTACTATGCGTGCCCCCTGGATCCCTCCTCCTCTTGTTTCAGGCAACCACGAAATACAGCTGTTACTCTGTTTCATACTATAACCAGATGGGTTTGTGCCACTTGCTATGGAAAAAGTGTTCCAAAGTCAACCAACTGTTAGGCAGAAGTCTTCTAATTCGGTAACAGATGCCTCTTCACACTTGTTTGCACCTACATGCTCTTGGGCCATCTCTTTCCCAGAATTATTCCTAACCATGTACAGCCCACAATCCAGCATTCACTGCACTAAACTAAATATTCCCAACAAGACTAGCTTCTCTTCAT